>JASANE010027093.1:0-58893 GCA_030248225.1 Trileptium ribeirensis
GCTGGGATCCCTTAGGGCCAGAACTGGTCCTAGTACAATAGAACCTGGTTGGAGGGTTTTCACAATTTTTGTTTTTCATTTTAGAATATAGAGAACGCTGCGACTAAGCCCATCAATTTTTCATAGCGTTAGCTCAACGTTAACGAGGACAGAATTGGACAGACTTAGAGTATTTAGATTACGTACGCTAAATAGTGGTTTCACTTGGCTTTGCCCAAATATGACAATGCTGCTTCCTAGATAACATCACGACTATGTTACGTTGAAATGCTGAAAAATTTCTTCAAAGAAACACATGAGAGCTTTGTTACCCGTTTAAAGGTGTCCAAAATAGAATTCCGCTATTTTGCCAATGTCACTGTCAATCCATGTCACTTTAGCGGCTGTATGATATGATTAGTGCACCGAACAGTTTAGAGCGGCTTCTGGGGAAGTCTATATAAGGATCATAGTTTTGGCTATGGTTCCAGCTTACGACTAGTATATCGAATAAGGCTTAGAATAATGATATCGCTTCGGTCAATGAACGTTTCATTGGCCTAAACAATGACACAGACCGCCTTCAACTAGTACGGACTAATATCTCATAACTCAGCAATGTTATCTTGAATAATAATTTACATCATACACAGTTTATATTGCGATAAAGATAATCTGTCGGTGAAAGAGGTAATTCGTGAAAGAAGAAAACTGACTACAAGTTATAGAGACACCATGAAATATGAAATAGTGAAGCACCAATATCTCCCGACACCATCATGCGGCGTATGTGTTCGAATAACCATAAGTTGTCTAGTGATGCAAATCCATGGGAAGTTGATCGTCAATGTTTGCAAACCAGAGATGGAACCGGGTCACCATTTTGTGACCCGGTTGACCCATTGACTCGGGCATGGTAGTCACCTGGTGACCCGGTGACCCAGTTATGATAATGACCCAGTGACTCGCTGACCCGGTGACCGGTTACGGTAGAATCGTAATGACAAGGATATTTTCCAAAGCATCTAATGCATGATCTGCAAATTCGTAGAAGAAGCGGTCTTGGAAAACAGTTTAATATATCTGCTTGGTATGCCGCAACTACAGTCGGATCAGTTACAATTTCGTTTTCACTAGCGCTTTAGCCAGTCCTGGACTAAGCTCGGTTTTCATGTGAAATTTCTGCCATTTTCTGTCTTTGGACATCGATTGTGCGCTGATTGCAAGCAATTTAGTAGTATTAGCATATGAAACGGAAGTGAAAAAGTAGAAGTGAGAAAGAGCCAGATTTTCAAGCTCTGCCCTGCCTGAACTATGTCCGGTTCGGCTCGGATCTTACAGACAGATATTAGTTTCTGCCTTAGCCCGGCTCTTAATAAACCATGTCCCATTCCGACTCGGTTCTTCCAAAAGAAAGTTAATCTCGACTCGGCGCTTAGGCTCCTTCCTAGTAAGAAAAGCTTGCGATTGAATAACGTTATTTAAAAAAACATTATTTACAACCCAACAGACAAACTATATCATTAGTTGCTTTTAGAACATTTAAAAAGCGACTCCAGCTTTTGCAAACATACTAGGTTCCGACAAATCCTTGGTTCTTCAGACATCATGGTAGGATAGACTCGGCTGTGTTTCAGAGTCAAGCCGTACCTAGGCCAAATATTTTTATCTTTTGCAGAAAGGAACATATATTGATCTCCGGGACTTTATATTTTATCTTCGTGATGCACTGCATGAACTTGCCCAACGAAGCATCCCGGCACACTCAAACCAACCTTTTATCATTCCGGCTAACATGTTATTGCGAATCTAGAGCGCTCGTCGTCGCAGAGCTTGCTTAACATGCCCCTGAGTTGTCAATGTGTTTCGGCGAACGAGCTGATCATATAAAGAACTAAGAAAAACTAAGCGTAATTTGGGATTGAAACTAAGTCGTATGACCCGGTGACCCGGTTTGTTTAATCAACCTGTGATCCGGTAACCCGGTCGAAAGTGGTTACCCAAGAGATCCGGTGACCCAGCAACCCGGTTGTAGATCTGTTGTAAACTTTAACACAACAATGCCTTGGTCCAGAAAAGTGTACAAACAGTTGTATCCAAGTGTTGTCTCACAAATTCAATGTTGACGCTGTATACTTGAACGTTGATACCCTTGGCTTGTTCCTAAAAATATGTTGCAATGGAATTGGTATGCTGAGGTAAAACGTCCAATGAAAATGACGAAGAGTTAAATATGGAGCGTTTGGTTTGGGACGTGAACTCACCGCAACTAAACCAAAGTTTGACTGGGGTCTGCTTTGCAGGAATGCTTAACAACTATCTCACCTTTAACACAATACATTAGAGCTGGTATTTCCTAGAACAAACTTTCTCAATAGCTTCACTAAAGATGGCTTGTGAGCTCAGCAAGTGCACTTAAAAATGATCTCGCGAATATATATCGGAACAAAAATTGATTATGGTCTGATACGTAAGGTATATATCCACTGATTGTGTCTTCCTACACTGCAAAATCACTGAGCCAAATCTGAATCTTTTGCTGGGCCTCCAAAGCTCTGGCTGGATATTAGCCAAAGTGGCCCAAAAATTGAGGTATGTTATTGAACCAAGCTCTAAGTCAGAGGTTTGGCTATAAATTAAGTCACCTTATCGCTGAAATGGGTAATCCTCTGACTTTTGAGTAATATTGTTTATAATAGCAGCAGTTATATTTTGTTCGTGTTTGATTTTTGATATTTGATTTTTGCAGCTTGTCAGTTGTCGTTCGGAGGCTTGATGTTCCATTAGATGAATTTGAAATATGAGAACGCTCAATTGATGATTTGATATATAGTTCTCTTTTAGAAGAAAACCTGGCGTTAAGTTGGTGTTTTATATTGGTGCTTTTGAAATAAAGTTGCTGTCGCGTTAGTATCAATAATTTGGTAATCGCATGGTGTACATCGATAGCAACAGTGCATACTTATAGTTTCTGCAATAGGGGCTAACACGTGCCTACACTGGGATGCTCTAAAAATTGAGTTAAGTACTTTTTCGTTTCACGTCGTTTCTGTAAGCCACCAAAAATTTATAATGTCCCAAAGATGAGATATATGCAAACAAATCTGTGTATATAAATGAATTTTACAAAAAATGCTATTGCAATAATGTATTAACTAATAAACTATGTTTTAAAATGGAATGTATTTAATATTTCCAAATTAATAGCAGTCGACAAATTGGACAGAATATTTAAGTCCTAAATTTGTTTCAATATTTTGGATCCCATTTTTAGCCAAATTTTAGCTCGTTTTTGGGCCTTGTTTTTTGATTCAAAGTATTGGTTCAGACTTAGCCAAAATATGTCAATTATTATGGCTCAAAAGATGAGCCAAATTACTGGCTCGCCGAATATGTTTCTGACTTCATCAATTAATCTACAGTTAAGTACACGTTACGGTACTATAACTATTTTGAGACAGATTTAATGCAACGCGCAAGTCTATTTGATATTCAGATTATAAGTTAATTTATTTATCACATCATATAATATTTGAATAAAAATATATAACAAATAAACATTCATACAGTTAGGTATACCCAGTACATACTTTAATTTTTTAGGAAATTTATTATTGCTTCGCAATTTATAGCTGCTACCCGTTGGACAACTACGAATTATTCCCTCAATGGTATTATGCGTTTACTGCATGGGCCTATTTCTAATTCCATTTTCTAGCAAATTTTCTAAAACTGATAAAATCGCTAGTCTACTTTTCCTTAACGACATTACTCACTATAATTATTATGGGGTAACTTAGATTATCATTGTTACCTCGTCATGAATTTCAGACAGAACTTTATTACAACAACGACGACAAATCATTAAAAGATTGACAAACATTTCCATTTTTAATATTTCATGGGTTAAGGATTGGCACACACAGATAAGTGCATATATCTCTAATCTCTTAATATTTCATGGGATACGGATTGGCACACACAGATAAGTGCATATATCTCTAATCTCTTAAAATTTCATGGGATAAGGATTGGCACACACAGATAAGTGCATATATCTCTAATCGCTTAATATTTCATGGGATAAGGATTGGTACACACAGATAAGTGTATATATCTCTAATCTCTTAATATTTCATGAGATAAGGATTGGCACAGACAGATAAGTGCATATATCTCTAATCTCTTAATATTTCATGGGATAAGGATTGGCACACACAGATAAGTGCATATATCTCTAATCTCTTAATATTTCATGGGATAAGGATTGGCACACACAGATAAGTGCATATATCTCTAATCTCTTAATATTTCATGGGATAAGGATTGGCACACACAGATAAGCGCATATATCCCTAATCTCTTAATATTTCATGGGATAAGGATTGGCACACACAGATAAGTGCATATATCTCTAATCTCTTGTTCCATGACCACCGATAAAAGATCGTCCATTTTTTACGCTAAATTCAAGTCTATGAAGCATTATAAGAAGAAATCCAATTCAGAAATCGCTAAATTATACAATGTACTGAACATCATATATACCCATTCATTACGAGAATGACACCATTCACTAGATAATAAACGTGCCTGATGCAAGGCAATGTGGTTGTAAATCGTCGTGGCTAGTGCTAATCCATTCTATAGCTCGTGGCCCTTTGAACTAAATAGTCACAATGTATGTACTTATAGGTTACAAAGCTACAGCATTGATATCCTAACACCAACTAAGCAATAAAGTAGCCAAAATATTTTATTAATTTATGTCGTTAACTTTGTAAATTTTAAGATTTATTTTTCCTTAGTAATTTATGTTCTTGTACATAGCTAACATTCGTTCACATTGTTGAACAAGTAATAGTTGTAGCACAGTCATCGTGCGTTAAGAGATTTGTACGCACGGTTGTAACGAGTTCAGACGAGTGCGTCACCACGAGTTTGAACGAGTTAAACAACACAACCGTGCGTACAAATCACATGACGCACGCCCGGCTGTGCTACAACTGACTTGTAATACAGCTAATTTAGTTAACCGTGCGTTAAGTCATCTTGATGCACGGCTTTAACTATATAAGCTGTGTTACAAGGTTATATGTTCAACGTATATCTGCCGTTGTCTTTGCCACTGTCCAGCACTTTGCCATAAAATAAATGAGCGAAAACATTTCTCTAATAGCTGATGTTTGTCACCTGAATCTTTACAATAAACAAACCGACTTGGTTTAATTGAAAATTAGTTTGTCGCTTATCTAAGTTCCAACAATGAATGCTTTACATGTATCGAACTCAGATTAACCACTCTTCGTTGTTGAATTTATTATTGTTTGTGGTTTGATAATAGTTAGTTTATAAAAGTTATCCTCTAAAGGGGGACGGTCCCAGCAAACCATCATTAAATTTAGATTTGAACGGGATATTAGTGTATTTTGAAACAATTTTAGTAGTATACTGGTTTTTAACGATTTCTAGTTACTAAGTTAATTTATTATATTCCTATTATATTTTCAGAAGATTGACTCCTATTGAAAGCATTGCAAAATCTATAAGATTTACAGTGGCTATGCAATCAGCTGTCCTGGGATTTCATTCAGCTGTCCTGGCATTTCATTCAGCTGTCCTGGCATTTCATTCAGCTATCCTGGCATTTCATTCAGCTATCCTGGCATTTCATTCAGCTATACTGGCATTTCATTCAGCTGTCCTGGCATTTCATTCAGCTGTCCTGGCATTTCATTCAGCTGTCCTGGCAGCGAAAGTTTTGCAAATAATTTTTTGTGGTACAGATATTAGAATTTAAAAATTGATGAAATGTATTATAGCCTGTTATAAACATCTAACGCTATTCGCATGAGTCCTTGCTTCAGAATACATTTATAAAGCACTGACGAATTAAAACTTGCACGACATAGATATAAGCCTTTTGTAACTCCGGAATTATACTTTAGGACATGCACTAATCGGCTGTTTTCGCGATGTCCGCAGTGCGTTGACTAAATATACTGGCAGCTGGCGTCGCAATGTTATCTAGTCACATTGTCAATATTGAACACTGGAAATATAAGAAAATTACAATGCCGCGCGAAAATAATATAATGATACAAACATCTTAATACAAAAACCTAACATTCAGTAAAAGCAATGAAACTTCTGTAATTCGCCCAAATCAAATTTTACTCGCAGTAAATGCCGTCCCACGAAGTAATGAGATTGATCTGGAGTCTAGTCTCGTTCAACTGGAGCCAAATTCTCCTCATCTTACTAAATTGTAAATGGCAAAGATATATGTTGGAATTGATTTCATTGTTAGATTTTAGTGTACAACAAATTTTGCTGAAATTTTATTCGAACAAAATTAGATATATACTGGTCACACAGTAAAAACCTTTGATAAAGAATTAAGTCTACTCGATGTATTGTTAAAAATAAAGGTGTTTTCATGGAAGCCAATCCGAGAGGTTAAAATCAGAAAAAAATTCAGAATTAATTCTGCTCAGTTTCATTAAAAAGTTTCATAGTGTATACTTACACGTCCCAGTAAGTTCTAGATCTATTTGAAATCAACATAGCTTGATTTTACCATCTCGCTGCATATCTGTCAAAGGTTTCGCCATTTGCCGGTATGGGATCCGATTTTATCTAGTCATCGCACAAGCTGACATTTAGAAAATGGAACTCTGAGCCAGGAAAAATTTATTCGTTAAAGTTGCTATCGAAATATTTCCGCCCATTCTCTCCGAGTATATAATTGCATATGCCAACGTCAACTTTAAGAACGTTGGTATTGGTCGTCATACTGTGAAGTTAGGATTCCACATTTTGTAAAGTAAACAAATGTGTAACATGGGAAACCAGTATGGGCTATAAGAAGGGTCTCATCGGAACTAAATAACATGTGTAAGTGGTGATGATGACGAATTACATTATATACCGTCAGTATAACGTTCTGCTCAAATTCGTTAAAATTATCTAAATCTAGGTGTCAAGGTTTCCACATTAGTGTTGCATTGCGCTATTAATGTAAAATAAAAATGATACAGCAAACATATCTGTAAGCTTAAAATTGCGGAAATTATCGCACCGGACTGCAATCAGATGATCTAATGTCACGTGCACAAACGTAGTCCAATGAATACGCCAGCATCATATAACATTGACTTCTTGTGCTAAGAAACCATAACATAATTAAAGAATTTACAACCCGTGAAAGCACTGAATATAATCTGATGAGCATTAACTAAAGCTCCCTAGTTCAACGATATATTGTCCGTTCACAGATTTCTCCTGCCCTACTATGAACGTTCGCACTATTGCTTTGCTTGTTCCTTGGTTGCGCTCATTTCAACATCATCATGAATGACGTACACCTTGGGTAGCGTGTATGACTGATGATTTTCACATTCCACCGATGCTAAGCAATTATTGTTGCCATATGCAGCTTTAGCATGACTGCATAAAATTTCTTCCCTCAACCCACTCGAGCAACTATTATGATTCTTCATATATCCGGCTGAGTCAGATGTGTGACCCGACTGTAGACGATAAATCGAGTAACTACTTGAGTTAAGCGAATTTTGCCCGCTTCCACTGTTCGAGCTGCCGTTGGCGAGCTTATCGTGCCCGAATTTTCTTCGCTGGCGACGTCGACGATAGCAGTCGTAGAAACAAGCGACGACCAATAAAACGGAAACGATCGAGATGACCATCGCTGGGAATGCTGCTGTTTTGGCGTCTATTGTCATTGTTTTTGTTGTCGCTTTTGGTAATGTCAATATTATTCGCTAATGCAATCCTCTTGTTTATCGCCAAGGCTGATCTCACCTTTGTTGAAATTGCCGTTGTCAAGTTTTTCCTTGCGGTTGATTCAATCGATATTGCCGCTTTCTATACTGCTGGCGCAATATTTAAAGTTGTTCCAGCCGTTACCGTTATTATCGTTCGTTGTTGCTATAGTGACTGTTGTCGATGCTCCTCTCTGCGTGTGCCAGTAACACTTGAACTAATGGTTGCTGCTGCTTGCCGCTTTTGAGATTTTTATTAGAAACTCCTTTACTACTGTTACAAAACTTTCGCAGAAGTTTTGTTTGATAGTCCGATTCGTTATAGTAAATTTATATATTGCTGAAAATACAATCTTCGTTGCACCGACAAAATGAGTCGGATGTACTATTGAATGATTTTCCTTTGTCCAAACGGCAAGTTACAAAGTATTCCGCGAGCTATGAATATTTTCAATTGAAAGTTGGTGACCATTACAATTTTCTGAGCAAAAGTTGGTATAAGATGCCAATGGTTCACAGATAAATTCGTTGTAGTATATATAAGAGCTAAATTAATAAATTTAACTGTACAGCTTTGTTAAAAATAATTATTCGACCTGAAATTATGCAATATATAGAGGTATTTAAGTTGCCTATATGAGAGCGGCACTGCTGATAACTTCACTCACTCTCGCCAAGCTTTAGTTTGGTCATTCATAACAGTCTAATGAAATACAAGAAAAAGAAATTGTGCTAATGAGGGGTAATTCATACTTAAATCCTGAATAATTACGGGAGTTTGACGGCGTTTTGACGTACAATATAGGTGATCATAAGCAACACAAAAGTAACATATTTGTCTTGTGAAACAAAAACACAGAGTGGCGCAGATAAAAAGTAGGCTAAGCCGTTCTCGATACACTAAGTCTAAGCCTTAGCTTAAGTTAGACCCTTATATGAGACATACAATAAGCCTAAACCTAAATCGCAAGGCTGTCGCCTCCGAATACACCCGCTTTAAGCTTTTCCTTTTATAAAGTTATAACGTAACACCTTTCAGTATCTTCACAGATCCCGACCCTAGGTCTCTATAACTTCAGGTGCAATTCTTGAGCACAAAAAGCCACATGCTCGGTCCTTCGCTTCGAACGCGCTCTCCGAACTAAGACCATTAAAGTACGATTCGTGAATGTAGGCAACTGCAAAAAGCATTTATGGGTTCGGCCCCTACGGCGCCTCCTGGGAGGGTAAGATGACCCATCAGGGGGCGGGGGAGGGGGACAGAGCCTCAGGGGGAAGGGGTAACCCCCCAAACTTCGTATGAGCATGTATAATAATTAACTCTATATCGTATCAGAAAACAAGCTTCCATCCATATATATTACTTGTTCGTTACATCACTGTTTCTCATGCTTAGTTGCAGCGTCCACACTTGACCGAGCAATTCAATATCTCAGTGTTATGTTACTGCAGCAGAAACAATACAAATTACATTTCCATATAAATATAAATATTTCAACATAAAATAAATATAAATATTCTATATAAATATTAGCATTAATAATTTGGTTGCTATGGATAAACCTTCCAGTAGGCATAAAAATTTAAACACTGCAAATATTGCCACGCGAATAAGCTAATCAGTCTTAATAACTTATATAATAGCGAAATAACTAAAGTAGGTGCGTAATAACTAAAGTGAAATAACTAAACTAAATAACTATATAACTAAACTAAACTAAAGTGAAATAACTAAAGCGTAATAACTAAAGTGGAGGGCGCTCCCCCAATACCCCCGCCCTCTTGCTGAGCCCTTGCATATATATTACTGATTTTGACGTCATACACAAATATTAATATATAAGTATATATATCTTAGTTATGTATATAGTAGGCTGTACATGTACATATATGTATATATAGTTACTACTGCCGTTTGTGTTTCTACCCTAGGTCCATGACGTGATTAAAACTGTGATCGGCTATTGAGCTTTACATCAAATACTAACATGGGCTTTATATTATGCATGGCATATCTTATAAATGGCCATCGATAACAGGCAGTCACTCGCAGATAACATTACCAAACAACGGAAATTTACCAAAATGTACTTTTCAAATTATTACTGAATAAAGATAATTACGTTACCTAGTTGGAATATACTGTATTAAATTAGCGCTTACTGCAATAGGGGTAACTCGAGAACCGAATGGCGGAATTTCCTAAATTTTTATCATTGAATGCGATCATAGAATGGCACACACAAGTAAAAATATTTGTCTTTACCTTTTTGTTTGCAAGCAGGGGTTAATCCCTTATTTCACACCAATATCAGTTCATACTAAGATGTTATGGTCTATAACCTACACCCAAAATACATTCTGTGAAATTTAAAAGAAATTTCGTTGAGTTTTGCACCACCAGATATTCTTTTAAAATTCATAAAAATATTTCTTGAAATTTTAAACTTTGAAATTTGAAAGATATGTAATTTTTAAAAAATAATTCTTTGAATTTTAAGGAATATTTCTTTGCATTTTAAAAGAATATCTGGTCGTGCCAAATTCAAAGAAATTTCTTTTAAATTTCAGAGAAACATATTTTCAGTGTAGTAAGGTGTAAACGTTAGATATTAAATTTTTTCGAAGGTACATGATAAAAACCAAATAACATATAGATATAATATAAGCCGAATAAGCCTTCATGAGACAATAATGTTGTCAAAACCGCATATTTTGAAGCAACACCTTTCCAATTGAGTTGCTATCTTTATAACATGGGATTGGTTGATTATAATTTGTATCGAACATTCATAGCACATACACCACTAGATGGAAAGCTTGCAAAATATCTATACTAGCAACAATCTATCCACCAAGAAAAAGCATGTGCTTTTAGGAAATTTACTGTAATTTTGCCGTTATCAAATATTACTTAGAAAGGGTTGCTGAGTTAAGATAATTATTTACTGTACATGTGAAATGACATTGCTAACTCAACGGTGTCCGCGCAGCATCTAGTATTTATATAGATGTACAGTATACACGTATAGTCACGGAATGTCATCATTCTCTTAATGCGCGAATCTATTTCAGGTGCGTACAGCAAGGTTGTTCTTGTCAAAATCACGAATTAATTCGTGCAGAAATTTGTGTTCACATTTTCGTCATTGGTATTCGCAGTTTTGTGAACGCGAACATGGGCTCTGCGATGTACGAATGAGATTTGCAATCGCGCACATTTGTTCATTTCGCACGTTTGTCCGCGTTCATCAAATGATAGTCTGAATGCGATGGCAATGTTCGTGAGTAGTAGGAAAAATGGGCGTTCTGCGTCAAATGATTACTGACCTGTCAAATTTCTTGGGGAAATATGATTTATTACCTGTCAAGAATTATTAATTACCCTAAATACATATATACGTAATATATAGCCCCTCCGACCACGCATTATATAATATATACATATACATATATACATACGTATAATGGTATCCTGATCCGCCCACACACCTGTCACATTTATAAATTACCTTTATATAATATGTACACATATACGTAACAAATACGTACATATAATGGGCTCCTCATTCCAACTATTAATTGTTATTATATTGAACAGACACATATGTATACATTGGACTACGCACATATATGTACATAACTTTATATAAATATATACATATTTTATGTACTAGATGACGATTTCCGGATAGTCTATAGTTAGCGAGGATACGCAATGCTGCCAGATTACATAAGAATAATTTTACCATAAACAGCCAAACAATACTTTGTTAAAAACCTTTTATATGGTAAAACTTTACTACTACTACTACAATAAAGTTTGTTGTTGATACAACTATCTACTGAAAAGTATTATCGTTTTTTATATAAAATCATATAGTTAATTTTAATCTTTTTAACAATATGCTATTAAGTGAATATATTATCGTATTAATATTGCTTCATTAAAACGTTTCGGAACCTAAAGTAAGTGCTCAATCTGAAAAGTGTTTAATAGTACAGCACACTAAATCATTATTTTTTAAACTTTTGTTGTTAACACTTACAATTAGTCAGAGGCAATGTTTCGAATAGTACTTATGTCAACTTTGTCACCCACAACACATTTGGCAAATATGTAGTGAACTGTACAAATATGTTTCTAACATAAAATTTGCTTAAAAATGTGTATCCAACCGTGAAATTCAAATTTTACCATAAAATTTTACTAAAATGATAAACTTTTGTAAAAATTTGCCCCAAGCAATTTCGTTGGTATAAAAATGGATGCAAGCTCGGTAAAATTGTGAGTCTTAGTTAAATTTGTTTGACTTGGTTGGTTTCTATTACTATACTAATATTAACTTAAAGTGTTGAGTCTGGTCTTGCAAGACATGCCTTGTCCGGCGTTAAAGGACAACTATTGTATTAACTTATTTAAATAGCACTGGCTTTCTAGTAATAGTGTAGATTTCTTACATAGTAATATTAACTTAAAGTGCTGAGTCGGGCCTTGCAAGACATGCCTTGTCCGGCGTTAAAGGACAACTATTGTATTAACTTATTTAAATAGTACCTGCTTCCTAGTAATAGTATGGATTCCTTACATAGTAATATTAACTTAAAGTGCTGAGTCTGGCCTTGCAAGACATGCCTTGTCCGGCGTTAAAGGACAACTATTGTACTGACTTATACTTATTCAATAATATTTCAAGTGGTTTCGAAAGACGTGACGGTAAGTGTCTCATACGTTTACACTTGCATACATATGGTGAAGTATGGGATGATGTGATACACTAGGTAGAGCGAAGGCGGTTACGGGTGTTGTCGTTTCTTTGCACCATGCGCACCCTTTGATCCGCTTAGCTAACACTCCCCTCATCATCCTCGGTAGTGGAAGGCATACCAACTTCACTCTAAGGCTAAGTCACAGATGCTTCTCGTCTCACCTGAGACGTAAATTAGCGGAACGCACTTTTTAGAGTCTGGCATTAGGTATGCTGGACTAGGGCTAGGATGACCACCCTTTTTTGTTGCTTGTACCAGTCCAACTGATACGATTGCCTACTCTGTGGGCAACGTGTTACGGTAGACACTTCGAGTCGGTAACCTGCCATCTAAGATGCAACTGTCAGTTGGTTCTCAATCAAGCAACATAAACACGCATCGCATTTCGATTCGACTTTATATTTCTATACAATAGTAGTAATATTAAGTTAATGCGCTGAGTCTGGTCTTGCAAGACATGCCTTGTCCGGCAGTAAAGCAATCATATTGTAACTGACTTACTTGTGATATATATTAAAGGTTTTCGTATAGCTTAAGTGTATGGCTAAGTTGGCATTCAAATTAAACATCACGAATTGTTAAAACATAATGTGCGGGATGTTTTACCATCCCATTCCATACACGCAGATCTTTGCATTCATTTCTTTCGACGTTTCCGACGCAGTTCCAGCAACTCCACAGAGAGTGGGAATGTATCTGGTACGTCCATTCCCAGAGTCTCCTGCTCGCGCAGAACCCCAATTTGTCGTTTCAACTCGCGAATTTGTTCCTCCTCACGCTTTCGTTTTGAAAAAAATTTGCGTAAAGCAACCATATTGAATACCTAAAATCAAAGACAAACCCTGTTCATGTGGTAATTTTTTTTGGATTTTTATTATAAAAATACATTTAATACAAAAATACATAAAAATACATTTAGACACAAACATTAAATTTACAGCCATTCAATTTTATTATCATCTTGACTCATCTTCAAAGTTTTCGTAAATTCCTCCATAACAAATACAGCCATAGATTCGTTTAGAGTTTTTGCAAAGTCGATTATCAGTCTAAGACTACCATCCTTCACTTTCGAAACATAGTTACCGCAACTGCTTGTGTGGTCCGGGGACACATCCACAGCAAATATACCAAAACCTCCCAACATGTCGATAGGAGAGAAGCCAAGGTCTCGGTTGCGATAGTTTGGTCCATGTAACGGGTTTGCATAAACCTCAGGACAGCATTTTGTGTTAACAACAAGCGGTGTTTGTCCAGGTAAAGTTAGATTGTTTACCAGCACTTGAAACTTTAACATCTCCGGAAGTTTTAGGTTGTAGATGTTCTTGCTAACATTTCCATTATAGGTGTCTTTGGACACCATCCACACAAATATCCTTCGAGGTAAGTCATCATCAAACACCGTATCGTCAAAGTTTTGATTATCTTTCCCTAGACCAAATGTTCGCATCTCATACGTCACGCAGGGTAGAGAGCTCCCTTCGATCGATATATCTTATCATAGTGGTCCAGAGCACCACTTTTTAGCATCAAGAGGTTTTCTCTGAGTATCGGTGCGCTGATGATCATATTACATTGAGCATTGTCTTTTGCTTGAACAATTTGTGTTGAGCACTTCGAGAAAATTTCAATGACACTTCCGTGTGTGGTGGTAGATATCCGCCATTGAATATAACCGAAATTACCACTGGTAGGTATAATGTACACTCATCACTGTTGAAAAAGTACGCTTGTCTAGTTGTAGCGCCTTCATTGTCTTCGAAACTATCCATAGAATAAGCGCTATCTTGAAACCAAAGAGCAGTACGAAGATGACAGTTTCGCTCTTCTTTTGAGTAATGTAGAAGGTTTAAGATATAGGTCATCCAAGGATAGTTTGCTTGGTTTGATGTTATAATTTCATTGTTGATTTTGACGTCAACTTTACTAAATACTGCATAACCAAATTGATTACAAGGTACAACTGCAAGGGTTTGTCTTTTATTTCGTTTCTTTGGAGGTGCCTTGTTGGCTGGGGCTTTGGGTGTTTGAACACCCGATTTAGTGATCAGCTTTACTTTGAATTTGAGAAACAGCTGAGTCATATCCACCAAGTAGTCATATTTTGGAATCTTAAATTCCAGTGGTGTTGCAGCATCCTCAATCTGCTGTCCGCTGACACTGGTAAACTCGACAAGCTGACAGCTTTCAATCTCATTTTGTTGTTGTGGTCTTCGACTACAGTTCAGATTACTGTTTTCCATATTAGAAAATTTTCTTATATTTTAAATGTTTCAATTTCTTTTCATGCTTTTTAAACTTTCGTCTCACAACTTTTTTGCATTTTAACGTTTGTCGCTTAGGCTTAAAACTCTTTCGCTTAGATTTCAGATTCTTACGCTTGGGTTTTTGTCTCTGTCCTTGAAACACTGGGTTGATCTTCACACTAATAGACATTGTTTTAAATATTAACAGACTAAAATCCTTTTCATGTTTTTATAAACTTTAAATGTAAGTACAGAACTTTATCCGCAAGCGAGGAAAGTCTGTTTCCTGCATTGCCAATAACATCGAGCACTAATTCTGAAGTAAACTTGTTCTTCAATTTGGAACAACTGTCCGCCTTTTGTCCTGTTAGAACGCATAATGTTTCCGAAAACCCAGAGTTTAATATTTTTGGATCAATAAAGTTAGCCTTAATCATGTAAGACATTTTAGTTTTATCTATGGATCCAAATAGCTTGTAACCCATTACAGTCAAATACTCAGCTTCTATTGGTATAGGAAGCAGTACCTTTACATCACTTAGCTTTCTTACTACAACAATATCCATTTAAACTGTCTATAAATAGCATAAAATAACTTTTCATGTAGTGCTGTTGTTTTTTTTATTTCAAAAATTAAGTTGCCTACATCATATACAATATCATACATATCACCAAGAGCATTTACACCTGTTACTACAATTTTTCCTGTTCTAAAGACGGACAATGTCCCACTTTTATATCTAAAACTCAAACTTGGAAATAATTCCGGTAGGTATGTTATTGTGTAATCGCCTCTCAGCTTTTCATACAAAACATTTAAATCAATAGCAGCTTTACAGTTGCACACACCAGTTACTGAACAAATTTCAAATTCAAATTCATCAATCTAGTATCCAAAGTTTTCCAAAATTTTCTTAAAATTCTTCGCATCCGAACGCAAGTCATCCATTGATTTGTATCCCAGAAACAGTAGTTTGCCATTTGGCTATACCATTGCACGTCCGCTTGACAACTTTAAAGTTCCAACACGAAAACTTCGAGGGTTGTATCGTAATCGGTGTAGAACGCTGTTGCGTTGTAGCAAGTTAATGTTATTACTGGTTGTAGTCTTTACCACTAAGTTGGTTATTTTGAAGCCATAGCGAACTGACATCCAAAGACGGCCGTACCAGTTGTCTTTAGTCCAAAGACTGATGTCGTTGACGTTTGCGTCTTCTATATA
Source organism: Trileptium ribeirensis (assembly GCA_030248225.1). NCBI lineage: Eukaryota > Metazoa > Nematoda > Enoplea > Enoplida > Thoracostomopsidae > Trileptium > Trileptium ribeirensis. Next base: position 15,999 of record JASANE010027093.1, read on the forward strand.
TAGCCCAATCCCGTTACCAAATTTGCTTGCCTCTGCAATCACAGCATTTTTTGTAGACATAAGCAAGTCGTAGGTGGGGTTATGTTGACTGGCTTTAGCCTCTATTGCTTTAAGTAAGACATCATACTTGACCTTGTCCCATTCTGGTTGGTCGAAAAATTTTAAATTTTCCCCAATATTTTTTATCTTCTTGGGAGAGCGTTCCATCAATATTTCATATCTTGCTTCATAGCAGTTGAAGTAATTCGCCTTTTCCGATTCATAATATTGCTGAATACTACTATACGTCATATCGACCACCTTAAAATCAGCAACATATACGCTGCTCAACGGACAATAGCCTGTAGCAAATAGGGCCAAGGCTCGACCGTCTTTCGATTCACGAATCTTAAACGTAGTTGATGTTGACATATTGTTCAATATAAACGTTTCCAGTCGGTACTTTTCTTTTCATGCCCTTCCTTGCCTCTCCCTAGAGCCCCATTCGGTACCCCCTGCATATACTCTGTTCGAAATTGGTCAATGTCTATTGGACGGGGAGCTGAAAATTTTCCGCTGTCAGTTACCAAATACTTTACTATATCGTAAAGTATTGACCCCACAGATCCGTTATTATACTGAACACGATTGTTTGCGTCTTGGTTTACGGTTTTCAAATTATTGGAAAGGAGTTTGACCTTGGACTGCAGGCGCTTGGAAAATAGACTTGAAATATCTTCCTTTGGCTTGTCCTCAAGTGTATCTCCGCTTACTTTCACTTAGTTTGAGTTTGTTTCTCTAACCTACTGGGAGACACTAACAGATATCGTTTGGCCATACTGCAATTAATGTTTGTAAAAGATCCATTGTAACATGTTGTCTTTTCATGTTATCAGACAATTTCAAAGACGATAGTTTGTAAATTGTCGAACGTTGCTTGCGTTGCTGCTCAGTAAGAGGAATGTTGCCATATAAAATATTATAACAAATTTCACTCAAAGACTTGATTTCAGATACGGGATGGACTTCATAAAACTTTTAACACATTTCTTGTCAGTTTTCACTAAGGCACAGGCCAGAGATATTGTTGCTGAATGACGTTCCATATCTTTTATATAAGTCACGATAACGTCTTTTCATGTAGGTTTATATACTACAGTGTGATCAAAAATATTTTCCGTAACACGCAAATCCTCAGGTGTATTTGGCTTGAGATCAATCATCAGATAGCTGTATGGCTTTCCCATTGGTTGCCATTTCAAAGGCTGTAGAGAGAAAGTTGGGTTTATGAGGCCACATTTGTCTTCCTAGTGTTGCAATCATTGATTTCGAACGAGGATTTGGAAATAGAAATATCTGTGATGTACTTTCCAGAATGATACAAGTTTTGTACTATAAATATAGTACTAATATTTGCATGTCGCATTCCGGTAAACATGTTAGCCGATGCTTTGTCGTTTGAGTATTCCATCAAATCATCAAGAACGTAGAGTGTTTGTCCTTCATTCCTTTCAACAAAGGTGGGGAATTCTTCGTCAAACGTTAAATTATCCATTTCCTCTGACAATTGATGATACATAGGTTGCATCATTCCATAGCCCCAGAGAATCTTTTCAAATTGCTTATCAAATAGATTTTTACGCAACAGTTGAGCTACAAGATGAGTTTTCCCTACTCCTGTTGCATCCGACACAATGCAGGTAAAGGGTACTTCTAACGGTATTGACTCCATTGTTAATCGATAAGCCGGTCATACTCTTTTCATGTCTTGCTCATCCACCTAGCTGTTAAATTTTTCAGGATATCCAAGCCATTTTACTAAATACTGACGAGTACCATATTTCGTTCTACGTTTTTTCAATATTTTTTCAATCTTAAAGGTATCCCCTACACGCACGTTTTGAAGGTCCTGCTCGTACCATGTTCCCAAGATATCTTCATTTCCGTAATCGCTAATTTTATAACGAGGAGGATCTGAATGTATTCGTCTTGTAATATAAAATACTTCTTGAGACCATTGCGGTTTGTATCCCTTGTCGAAGATAAATTAAGCACTTGCAACTCTTACAGCATCATTAAGCTTAAACATGTATGAAAGAACTCTGTGTCCTCGAGGATGGTACAAAATGTTTAAAATATCAGATTCATTTTCAACAGTTACATCCACTGGACGGAAACCATAGCGATTCTTTGTGTGATTGTAGTTATCAACAATGTCTTGTAAAATGTTGATATAGCGATACGTATTGTGTTTGGTAAGGTATCGATATATTTTGGAGTTCAAAGTACGGATGCACCTTTCCGCAACTGCAGCCTTTGTTTCAACATTCTGAGCATTTGCTACACTACATTTTTGAAGGTGATATTTGTAAATTCAGCGCCACGATCCGAGAAAATATGATTTGGACGGTTGATGCGAAACATGGTTTCCAAGGCTTCACATACTAATTTTGAGTTTTTAGACTTTAAGGGGGCAGCTCTGCCAAATTTAGACAGCACATCTATAACCACCAGTACATATTTATTGCCGTCATTATACCTATGCAGTCGAGTCATATCTGCAAGATCAACCTGCCATAAATCATAGACACCTTTGGTGACTGTTTTTACCCTTGGAAACCTCCTCCTATTGGGTTTATGGAGTGTATATGTATCTTGACCTTGTAGCCACTCTTTAACTTGCTGCTTGGAATAACCATATTTTTTAGCATGTTGCAATAGTTTGTTTATCCCTGAAAAGGCGGCAGGGCTTTTCAAGTTGTAATATAAATCTTCTAGCTTCATGATTAATATATACAAGATGCCATTATCTTTTCATGTTTATTGGGTAACTGGTTACAATCTTATCTTTATAAATATCATATACAATCCTCACTGTACGCGTTAACACACCACTTGGTATAACAATACCAACAATATCATGAAATTGTTTCTCCATTATATATTCATTGTTTCCAATATACTTTATATAATCAAATTCAGTCGAACATTTTTCAATCATCCATTGTCCCGATTCTTCCGTCACAACAAACCAAGACGTACTGCTGTTTTCATACTCCAAATGTTTCGTTTGCGCGTGATAAGAATAGCTCAGCATTTCTAATGTTTACTCTAAACAGTCGTTTTTCAAAGACCCGTTGCAAATTGAATGTTGACAATTTCGCGATGAAGGAGTATTCCAAATTGCAATTTGTTAAATAAAATCCCTTGTATGTATCGTCTGTTTGAATCAGCATGAGGAGATTCTTATACGGTAACACGAACCTTCGAAATAGATGTTCAGATACATCAAATAGATAGACGACCTTTTCACTCCACCGTTTGATAGAATGGGGAGGATGCAGTATTATCTCAAATTGTAGATTATCGCTTGCTCGGTTCACCCAATGAATGTTGCAACCACGAGCTGGAAACCAAGATTCAATGCGAGGCTTTGTCCAATCTTCGAAACATAGCGGTCCGTTGAGTGATATTCCTTCAACACAAGGTTTCTTTTCATGTTTGTTAATCAGAAAACCAGTCTCTATTGCAATCGTTGTAAGCAGAGTAACGATTATTGGTATGACCTTTTTCAAATTGATTCTTTTGCCGCAAAAATTTTGCTGCTTCTGATATATTTCCGGTTCAAATTCAGAAAACGAAACAGATTTGTTAGCCATATTAACTTGTAAAATATAGGATGTGCATCCTTTTCATGTATTTCATGCTAATTTTTTAAATTTTATTATAAATACAACAAAATACATATATAAATACAAAGTATAAATATCAATCTGAACAATCCATAATATCACAATGTCCGTATGGAATAGAAGTTACCCCATCTAGTAAAATATGCCTCTTATCGTCATGAGCGCTCAAACTAATCTTATTCTGCTCAACCGTATACATTTGATGTTTATTATTTGAAATCTTTTTCATTAAATGTCTTAGTCTTGTGGTATTTCTGAGAGTCTGCATATAATCATCCATATGTATAGCTTTTTGAGTGTTTGTTTTTTAACATCCTTTGCTCTCTTTTTTCAACACCTCCACATTTTAGGGAGTACATTTTTGGTTTCAATCCACAAAACTCCTCAATAGGAATCCCAACAGTTTCATCTTTCATTTTGCCCAAAACTTTTTTGTTTGTGATAGAGTATAGGAAGTGGTCGGGTGAATAGTCACTAGTGTCAAAATATTCTATATCCTCCTTCATGTCACCGTAGACATCCTCCGCATATATATCATAGCAGAGACTATCGGTATCGGTAAACAGCAGATGACAATCATATCTGCTCTTGATATATTTGTAGTGGAATTCGTACATTAACATTTTGGAAAGCTCAAGAACTGTAAACCCCATGTAAATTGGTTTGTATAAACAAACACTTGGTTTCTTCATTAAAACCGCCACTAAATTTTCATCAAAGATTGTACTACCACTATAACGAGGGTTTGATACCAACTTCCGAAACTTTTTCGGGCAATTTATAAGTTTAATGTCTTTATAAGCCCGTACATTTTCCATAGTCTTTCCAAAGACTGCATTATTTAGCAATTTAAATAGATCCTTTTCAAAATCACTCTTTGCCTGTTTGCGTTTTTCGGTATTAAACAAAATATAGGGTTTCATCCAATCTCGCTGGTTAAACTGAATTGCCCTATGAATTTTATTTACCTTGATACCCAATTCGGTATACAGTTTTAAATTTCTTGCATGTATGATATATTTAACCTTATTGTTAAGGTTAGGAACAAGTTTTCTGATTGGGGTATATTTCATTCTAAAATCCTCCTTTACCTGAAGTCAATACGGAGACAACATTGAGTCTTCTATTTTCATAGACTCGCGGGAAAGTGGGTAATCACGGTGTAAGGTGTGTAAATAATCCGGGTATTCCAGATCAACTTCAAGCACATAACCAACATCCCTATCCTTTTCCCAATTTATCTTTGACAGACGACTCTCTTCTACCCACTTAAATCCATCTACGGGTAACTTCTGATCCATAATCCATCCACATAAATTATTCGCATCCAAGTAGATTATATAGTTTGACTCCTTACTTAGGTCATAATTTTCAAGATACTTGTTGTTGGCTTTGGCATTACTGTTTGAAATCATTGAAATACCTCCTCGTATGCCATGTTTAAAAAACATGTACATATTGGAGTGTTTCAACAACTGTAACCGCACGCCCGTCAACTTTAAACAAGCATCCCATCCAAAACTTGGGAGCGTTATATAATGTACTGGGTCTAACTTATAATTATCAATAGCAAAATTTCTAAAACTTTCAAATACATCACATAATAATAAAACATCAGCCTTTACATAAAGATCATGGTATTGTCCCATGTTCTCCAAATCTAGTTCAAACCATATTTTTTCCGCATGTTCATAATCATGTTCAGTTATATTTTGATCATTTAGTTTGTTGTAAAACGCATTGATAGAAGGTAATTGCGTTTCATCAAAGCGTCTCCAAGAGTCCATATAATCGTATGGGTAGACACCCTTTCGTAATAATAGTTCAGTATTATTCCCAAGTTCCGCCGTCATTGTCGGAAATTTACCATCCTTTTTTAAATTATCCACCAACGCTTGAAGGAAATATGATAGAAATTGAAAATTGTCTTTAAATTTGAGCGAACAAGTATATTTTTAGGCCTTGGGTTCTCCTCCGCTGCTGCATTATCTTCGTCTGCAAAGTTATCCAACAGTTCATTATCCTCCGTATCACTGTCTTCTCCCTCACCCAGCTGATCGAGAGATACCACATCAGACAGTTCATCTTAGTCAATTTCTAAATGAGGTTGAATATTTGGTTGCATTGAGTCGTGTATACCTAACAGATGAGCTAGATAACCGTAGGGGTCGTATGTTGTGGTTCTTTGTTGATGTTCAACAATTTAATGTTGAAATTTGATGCTAAAGAACAAATAATCTTCAGCACTTTTAGGTATACAATCCAGCTCCATTTTGAGTTGATTGGTTAATTCACCAATCTCTTGCATGATGAGATGACCATCATACTTTCGCAAGTTGTGGAAAAATATATTGACATCCCGGTTTATCTTGTAGCTGATGTTGCATTCATTGTGGACTGCGCCGCGGAATCGACCACAAAGATGACAGTGGTCTCTGACACGGTCATACAGTAGTTGTTTACCACAAATGAAGCAACCTTTCGCGTAGTTGTGCTGAAACCAATCGTCTTTAGTCATCTGCAGCGGTATTTGATTATTGATGCGCTCTTGGTACTTGTTACCCAATTCAGTTACATTGAGTAAAAAGTTTTTGACGCAGTCTTTACCGCGATATATCACGGGTTTCCCCATTTATTTTGTATCCTCTCCACAGCATTGAAAAATACCAATCATCCCATATCCACACACTTGATGTTTTTGATAAGCTTCGGTGTATGAAGTAGACGGGTTGGTTTGACAAGAATCGATTGGGAGAAGAAGCGTTTCAAATCAGCGTAGATGGTATATGGAGCTCTAAGCTTTTTATGGGTGTTTCGAAATTGTAGAATATCGTCTTTGGGAAATGTTATTCAAGTATATTCGTTGTTTTTACACATTTCCGTATGGAGATCTAGCTTTGCCTGTGAATATTGAGGAAGAAAACATCGTTGACAAAAATACTTGGTATGATGTCCTCCACGTTGAGTTGAAAGGAGGCGATCCATATCTTTAATCCAGCAATAATGTCCTTTGTATAGAAGTAGATTAACTACTCGTTCATAGGGGCCCTCGTATATACGAAGAGGGATAAGTTTGCCATCATCGTATGATATTACACTGATACCTATACTGTTGAGTTTTTCAAATTTATTGATATCTCTGACTTGTACTGCGAAGTTGATAATTTGGAAATTGGGTGTATCTTGAAATTGTTCATAGTAGACTTGAAGATAGTTTCGATTTCCAGTAATATCTGGATACAGCGCAGACAATATTTCCCATTGGAAACATTTGTTGTCGGTGTTTTGAACATTAACAACGGCCTTTTTCGTTTGAATTGTCTTTGGGAGAGGTTTGTATGTTGCTCCTCGTAATCCAACGTATTGAGCCAGATGTAAATCCAAATGTTCTACTTGTTAGACTATCCAACCCGAGCTACGTTGAACAAAGGTGTCTACGTTTTTTAAAATATCATCGAAAATCATTGATGTATGTTGATTGACGGTTGAAAAATTGAGAATCCGCTGTATTTTGCCAGAGAAGGTTGCACTGATTGTCGTATCTGGATCCATATCCTTCTCAAAAGTAACCTTCGTACCAACGTAAGCCTTGAGACCATTCCATGTAGACAGTCGCTCCTTTATTGCGTTCTCCAGTTGACGCCCGCTGTGATTGAGGAATACAGCAGGGTCCACCACGCTGCGACGTGACGTAACTTGATAGCTATCCAAAAAACCGTGAAGTGGTTTGGAGAGCAGTGTAAACACAAAACCGACCATTTCAGAAATGAAAGCCAATGTAAACTGATTACAAATTTAAAGTACACTAGCTTTTATACCCTTTTCATGTATTCATAACTGACGCTGATTGGTAGAGCTTAGTTGATGGTGATTGGAATAACGCCAATAGAAGCTTCTAGAACATTCCAAAGTGATGAGTTATCAGTGCTATATTGTATAGTGGAAGGTGGGGCCCATTATTATATGTACTACGTATATATGTATATATTATATAAGCGTAATGAATGCGTGGGCGGAGGGGGATTATTATTCTATGTATTACGTATACATGTATATGTATTTATTATATAAGGGTCATTAATCATATTTGACAGGTAATTAATCATTTTTCACAGGTCACGTGACACATGGTTATTAATCATTATTTCTCCTAAAAATTTAACAGGTCATTAATGATTTGATGCAGAACGGCCATTTTTCCTACTACTTTCGTGGTCTATTTGTGTATTATAACATACCAGAAAAAATGCGAATGGCAATCGCGTTTTCATATGTACGCGGCCAGCAAAATGCGATGCTAAGTCGCAAAATAGTGACCGATAACAGCTCGTGCGCGTTGCTTCATCGCAAATCCTTTACGAGCACATAAGGTAAAATTGTACTTTGTTCGCGTTCTTCGCCTTTTCCATCGTGAACTGATTTGACAAAAGAACAACACAGGAGTACGCACCTAAAAGTGGACTTCCGCATAATGTATGCCCATATTTAAACTTGCACATATACGTATGCGTACCCTAGGGTGAAACCTTTAATGTCTTCGGCCCTCTTTGCTCTACTTCGAGACCACTGACCTTCCGCCAGCACAGATCTTCTATGCTCATGCTGATTCGTAGCTAGTTATATTGATGAAAAACAAAAATGTGAAATATTTTTATTTCAATCTAGTCATGTTGGGTGTGGTTTAATTCGGATTTGATGAGACAAATTGAATGTTGTAAAATGAACTTGGTCAAACGAAGCGCTCAAACGTTACAGGGGAAAAGGAATTAAAACATTCTAAGTTTAAAATAATCCGAAAGAACCTATTATCGGCAGTTAAAAGTCGTAAGCTTGTACATGTAAAGTTAATACATGTAATTTTGTGACAGAGCAGCAGCGGCAGCAGGAGAAGAAACATATAATTTCCTTAAATATATAGATTTAAGATGAGACCATGACATACTATTCCAGATGTTGTATAATATGATAAAGGTGTGTGAATACGATCACATACGTTCATACAGTGCCGTGCGTAGCGTCCCCCTGACCGTTGATGTCTGTGAATGTAACCGTGAAGTCTTTCTAAGTCCCGGCTGCTGCTCGAACAGCACTTTTTGTGTCTGTGTATGGCAGTTGCACCCAGGATCCCAGTTCTTCGGGGACATAGTGTTACCTTAATGCGTGCCATACCAGCTCGTACAGTACACGATCGAAGGCTTTCGAATAATTCATTGTAATTAGCTTAAGTTCATGTGTCGCTTCTGTTATAGGCTGCTACAACTGAGTTCATTCAAAAGTCAGATTTAATTACGGAATAATGAACGACAACAATATCTGGGGCCGTAGTCTTGCTAGTTTCTTCTGTTATAGTCTATATCATTAGATCTGATTTAAGGTGCAACAAAGAATGGTGTTCATTAACAGAATTTATAACTTATCGGTTGTAATGGATGGAGTGTTGTACTGTTCATGTTTTGCATTGGCTAACCAATAATTAACAACAATGGTGCTCAATCCAGCTGTCATAGCATAGCATCTACTCCCAGCATTTATAATGAGTCAAATAGGGATTAGAGGTTATTGAATTTTCTTCGCCGTATATTTTGGCTGACGACAACAGAAGTGAGCGCCGGAGGAGGAAATTATAGTGAGAACATTTTGTCGGCAACGTTCAGTCACATGGTTCTATAATTCACGATTATTTGGCTCTATAGTTCATGTAAATATTCTGTAGCATATCGAAAGCAACACCATTGGACAATTCGCACTACACTTAATAGTATAGCTTGGGATTCATGACATTCAAATAACAGTAAAGAGAGCGAAAAGACGCTTAGAGTCATTGTGTGTGCGGCTCAAATGCTGTACATTTTACTAAATATCTTCTGCACCATAATTTTATCTTAAAACCACGCAGTACGTGAAACACTTCTCAAAATTGCTCTGTTTTAGTAAACAAAGCTGTGATATCGCAATACCATAAGAAAAACATGAGCAACACAATCGTGCTTCGTCGTCCAGTAAGTGACCTTAACAAATTTAAGCTTTTTCTGGGTTAAAAATTGTCTTTGGAAAAGGTTTAAGCTTAAACCAACTGCAGTAAATTTTTACATGACCACGAAGAGTCGCTACAAGCTAAACTACTATTTTTTCTATGAAACTATTGAAATTCTGCTTGCCAAAAAAATGAAAAAATTCAGTTGTCAAAGTCACGCAGTGGGACGATAATCTGAACAATATATACCATAAAAATAATAATAACTCCAAAAAATTCACGTAATCAATAATCTCCTGCTATATCCAGTCCATCTATCAGACATACGAGAACGACTATGTTCACTTTTAAACGAGTAAAAATTTAATTAAAAATATTGAAAAGTTTATAAGCCGAAATTGCCTTTTTCAGCTCAAATTTACCCTTTCAAAAAAGCAAAAGTTCACAGTGACAACTTTCAATCAATCAGTTTTATAATTTATGTTTGCTATATGTATAGATAAATATATAAATAATATATAAATATTGCATAGCCTTGTAATTTGGATATATATAATTGTATATATATTTGTAAACCACCCCTCATATAATACATAAATAAGCAATGAAAGAGTTTTTAGCGAGATTTTTCAGAAAAATTCTGTTTAAATGATAAACGCAGGCACACACAAACTGCAGCGCGCAGTTTTGACGAAATCTGTTTATATCTTGCGTCTTAATAAATGTATAGTGATCTTAGATCAAAATGTTTTCCCGCTTTAAACTTGCACGCAACATTTCAGCAACTAGTCCAACTAAGGCATCTGTTGGTTGAATGCTGTCTGTTGATGCGCTGCTAAATATACATGCTGATATGGGGTAGGAGTGCTACTACCCCTGAGGCTTCGACCTCCTGAAGGCGTCACCGAAGGAGTACCATCCCGACACCTCCCCGATGAACTCACCAAGTCGACAGGCTTACCACCCTCCCGTGGTAGGCCTCCGGCCACCGAAATACCCCTTTGAACTTCTCTCCTCGATCCATGTATGGTTACTAGCAGTACTTTTCTATTTTTGTATGGAAAAAGTAATTAACGTTTTATTTAGGTATATGTATTTTTACATGTTTAGCGTTGTAATGTAGCTGTATTCGAGGATTTTTTAATTTGGATGTGCGCGACGATTGGGTTTAGCTAAATGTTTCTTAGTCGTTGAACTAAAATAATTTCATTGAAATTTCTATTGTTGGAATTGTATATTGTTCCATCTATGTAAGTATCAATGTAAGCACGCCTGCAACTTCAATGTTTTGCATGTCTCAAGTTACGGAAAAGATTGAGGGCTACCATCATTTGCTGTTGTGTCTTCATAGCTTCAGTTTTAAAATCGCTTCTAATTTGAACAAGAATAACAATTAAATACAATAATAGGCAGACACAATAACAATTCAATATTTGGAATTCCATAAGCAGATGGTGATTTTAGGTTTTTTATTTAATGAAATTAGTTAAAAATTATTTTAGGCATGTCAGCAACTTCGGGGTTTTCGGGTCGGGCCGAGCCTAAAAATTAGGCCCTTACTTTGCCTGTATTGTGCAGTATACGGGGCTAAAATATATTATTTTGATCCGATTAAACTGTTTATATGCAAATAGCTGTTGTTGGTAAGAACGAAGTAGCTAATTTATCTGGCTATTTTATAAATTCATGCCGTGTTTTGTCGATGCATGAAAATGTAACATTAATATGTCAAATGCTTCGCATAACTTAGTACAAAATTTAGTAAAAACATTATATAGAATAGAGATATATAGAATTAATTTTAATTTGTTTTGCAATTAGATTAAGCCCAACGTGTTGCTATAAATGGAACTTATTTTAAGAAAATCGCAAAAAAATTAGATTTTCCACAACAAAACACAAAAGCACACTTGTTGATCCAAATAATTTTATAATAAAAGCTGAGATAAAACTTATTTGCCGATCGTGGAAATATTCCGTCAAATTTCTTAAACTGTTTTCGATGATAAACAAATATATATTGTATATACATCGTATCATTATAATCACATAATCATATATAATTATCTGTTGTTTTACAACGACGACACAAAATGCCAACACCACGGAAATTTCAGGACGAAAAATAAATTGAATGAGGTTTGCATGTATAAACAAAATTCAGTCATCCATGACGGATGTGTGCTTGCTTTGTCTCCTAATCATGAGTCTTACAATTTATTAATTGTCTAAAAATGTAATGAACCATAAATAACTATCTATCAGCTTCATTTGTTTGGCAAAATAAACTCGTAGCTTTTTACTACATCTGTCAGTATTATAGTTGTTTCGTCGAAAATACTAGTAACTCGCAAACCGAGGGGAACGGGGCAAGTATGGATACTCCTCGCTTATTGACCATTTTGTCGTTCCAAATTCAGGTCTCTAAGCCCGCTTAAAGGCCTATGATAGTAATTATACACAGGCAATACAACGTTGACAACACTACGGTCATTCTAGTCTTATATACGAAACCGACGAGCTCTTTATTTATTCTTCCAATGACAAAAAATGCAAAACATTTGTAATTTATAAACGACAAATTTTAAGAAAAAATTTTTGAAGGTGATTTTTAGTTAGTAGTGCCCCTAAAATTTGTCTTATTTGACCATAATTCAAATCATAATCCCGTAGTTCACCTGCAACAAGCAAAAGCTTGCTTTGTGATTTTTTGTTATTTTTAAGCTTAAAAATATTTCAAAACGCTCATACCTCGAAAACTACAGGTCTGACTAAAAATACAAAACATAAAAGTTGTAGTCTCGATCAGAGAATTCGGCTACGAAGCCTCTATGTTGAGATATAGGCCGCGAAATATATATTTTCGGATAGCTAAATTTCAAGAAACGTTACTTTTAACCCATTTGCAGTCCATTTTGAGCCGGAAGATGTTGTCAGCGCTTTTAGCGTCAAATGAAACAACACAAATAGATCGATTTTGTGATCAAATATAAAATTGTGAAGATCCATCCACCCCTTTATGAGTTATAAACTCCACAGTCGGATAAAAAAAGAAATTTTTACAATTTTTACTGCTTGCAAAGTTACAGGTGGAAACTGTGCAAGCTTCGCTTGCTCCGTTTCACATATATATTAGACACCGCCGCAGTCGATATTATTAATTTCCTACCCTCGACATTTGCCACTTCATAATTAAAATTATCAACGCAGGTATTTTAATAAATGAGAAGAACATCTCTAGTAAAACTGCTCAGAGCAGTTGGCCTCAATAATTAGGTTTCCGTTAGTTGCTTCGCTAAAACTACATAAAAGCAGTATAGTTCGAAATTTCTTAGTATCCATAAACTGCCGTAGTAGCTATGCTTTCGGCAATTCTAGCTCAGCTGACATAGCCTCTGAAAAATGTTTGTGATTGGTATAGTTAGTTAAATTTTTACAATTTCCTGTTGTACCACGTTGTTTGGCTGTCGGTTTTGGTATGGAACCAATTTGGTAAGCCCAAAACAATTCTGTATCGCACTCCTTCCAAGCAATTTTTTCACATTTATAAATAAAGTGTTCTAATATTTTTAAATACCCACAGAATAACCGAAATCTCGTCTACAACAGTGCTTGGTGTGATTCAATGTTCGTTTTGAGAATGTATCTCGCTGTTGTTAAATAAGTGTTTATACATTACAAAATTATTCCACAATTAGCTGTAAATTTCCATGTATCAGATCTGTTGCTTTTATAATGATAGAGCACGGCGTTTGTTCTTTAGTTCGCTAAAATTCAAGTCACCAAAGCGTGCTGCCAAGTCTGCGCTTGCTAAATTATTTCGAAATTGAGTTCATCGCATAAAACCTATATTTATAATGCACAGAAAATGCAAAATATCAAATAGTATTTAGTCCCACAGCTAAATATGAAAATGTATGCATTTTGCAATTATTGTTAGCATTAGTTCATAATAAAAATCGGTAGAACAGTATGACCCTCAGTCATATCTACTCATGCACTTTGTGTTATACGATGACGTAGTCGTTTTTAGTTCTCTCTTCCACCCCAACGATTGCAGAGGGCAGCCCACTGGAGTTCTTTTATGAGTATTGGCTACCCCACCATGGTTTCGTAGGATGTATCAGCTACCAGATCACTAATAGCCAAAGAGATTACAACTGCATTAGTCGCCCCAGCTGATTGCAAATCCTCTAATTTTATTAAATATTAGCGACCTCATATATGGTACCCATCAAAAAACCTTGGGGGGTATCCAGCATCTTCAAACGAACTTTCACGTCTACTCCCTTTAATCCTAGGAGGGGGTATCCCGGAAGGTGGCCACATCATCGTATAGCGTAAAGTACGAGTATGATTGAATGTTATACCCTTGTACAAATTTTCGTTATAAACTTTTGTTGTTAATATTTAACTTTATTCTGAAAACTAAAACATTACTGAACAGTAAAGCGTAGGATGTGGGTACTTATACAACCTTTAAACACTTAATTATCAAACATGGTAAAATGTTGAATAGTTCATCTTAATTTCCTTGCACATGAGACTATTATCATATGACAATAATTAAATGTAATAAGATGCAAATTAAAAAAGTCCGCTACTGTTGCATGTTTCCTTAGGTTTACTTTAGCAAATTTAATTTAAACGAAATAGCCCAGTTTGTAACGGACTACACATTTTTGGCGCCATGGATTCGTGTTTATCGTTTACATAATGTTACGCCATCTTTCGGTTCAGCAAAAGTGTTCCAGGGTATGTTCCCAAAAATAGGTCTCACAAAAATCACAGAAACTTTAGGTAGCCAAATTTCTTATCTATCCGTTGAGAAGTCTCCTGGTTGTCAGGAATATGTCAGCAAACCAAGCAATGCATGTGGCCAGGAGGCCCCAGCTGTGCATCTGGTATTGAACACTAAATCGTGATGAGTTTTTCCATTAAACTTAACTAGAGTAAATCGATTGCTTATTGTATTACATATCTCAAGACAACACGGTGTGCACAACATGGTAAATATTTATCTGCAACAACTTAATTGAAGATCATTCAATGCAGAAATAAATGTCCCGCTAACCTTATCTACATTATAACTCCTAACTTGATCACAGAACGACAATAATGCGATTTTTTATAGATCGTCCACTTTAAAACTGAAGGAAAGAGTAAAATTTTTCGCATAAATTTTCTGGGTGCTCGTCGAAGTCATAAATTTTAACATTTTTTAGTGTCGTAAAATTTGATGCACCAAGTAATTTTTTGGGTGCCGGTTAATAGTCCTACTTGTAGTCATGTTTTTAGAGTCATCTTCAATAATGCACACCGCTGCAGCATTAAATCTAGTATCCGTATCATATATACTCGAAACACCCTTGTGCTAAAATAGTTGAGCAGACGACTTCCCAATTGCGTTAAGCAAGCTATGTCGTATATATGCTACTAAAAACTCTGGTTAATATTCTGGCCGAGGATGAACTGTCCGTGGATGAACTGTCGAAGGAACGAATTGTTCGGCGATATCTTCTAAACAAATTTTTGATTAGCAGCAGCAAAAACCCTTGGCAGGTTTATAAAAGACATGTCGTCACAAAAATTTCGATGCTAATAATGTACACATAAGAGTTACTGAGGCCGTTGGATTAACAGCATTTCTTTATATCCGTATTGCTATAATGCTGGAGTTCTGCAAATGATAAAATATCAAAATAAAGTAAATTTTTTATGGTGCAACAAATGAGTTGTAGTTGAACAATTGAAGCGATTTGTGGCTAAATGTTTTGTTTCCTGTTATTTAACGAATATTTAAACAGACTATATACATGCAGCACCAATACTCAAAGCACCATAAAATATATTAAGTTTTGTGCTCAATTGTTAATGAGAAACTTTTTGGAGTATATACTTGAGGTAAAAGAAGAAAAATCTATACCACGCAGTTCCCACTTGTTGTAGAATCACAAAATTCTTTTACAAAAAAACCGCTACATAATCCGTGTCACTTGAAGAAAAACTAGCACAGCACCTGTGTCGAAAAGCAATTGGTTCTGAAAATGCATAACGGTTTTGCAACGACTGAACTCAAGAGAGACAACCTGAGCGACTCTGGGCAATCGATACACTATGTATAATCATTAAGCTATTAGTTAAACCGCTGATTGCTAGAACACAAGGCACGTCGTAAAAATAATTCATAAATATTGGAAATCCAACTACCCTAGCTAAGCATTTATTTATTACATTCAAATTTTACTAGTATACGTCGTATTAAACAATTTCCCATTTATTACGGCACACAAGATTTTAAAGAAGACCCAGAAAATTTCTGTATATTAAGAAATTGCATGCACCCAGTAATATTGAAAATTCTGACCACTGTAAAAATAACGACAGTAAACTGAAAATTATTAAGGCTTGGTACTTTTCAGATCTGTGGCTGCACCAAGAATAACCCAGTAATTTGAAAAATTATGTGCGCTGATAAATTGCACGCACCCAGTAATTTTAATGGTAAAACCAATATCCAGTAATTTTAAGTTTTGTGGTACAAATTTTATCTCATTTCTTCAGTTTTAAAGTAAACCATCTATTATAGGTACATATGGGTAAACGCATTTACAAGCATACGTAGTTTTCCAAGAACAGGGATAAAACCGCGCAGTTTTAGGCTAAAATGTAGTTGAAATTTGTTATTTATCTCTGTAAGATGCTAACCACTAATTTGATGTTATAAAAATTATACCGGTGCAGGTTGTGTGGGACATTGCACCCGCAGGCTTATTATGTAGCAAATAGCACCTTTAGCAAAATCATAATAAAGCAAAAACGTTTCATGTCAAAATTGCATACGTATTGATGTTGTTACCACAGCGTGCAACAAACTGGTGGTATTTGCAATAAATGTTGACAGTCTGTGCATCTATGTGCTGTACACTATGTCATTAGTTTTTCCCTCGGAATTAATTATAGTTTATCTGATACAGTACTTATCTAATTTTTCAGGGATATATAACCTTGAAAAACAACTTAAAAATGCCCATCTGATTAATTCCTTAAAAATGGGTCCTGAAGTTTAAGTTATCTTGATAGATATAAATATTATTTTGCCTTTTTCGTGTCGTTTCCAAGCCGGCTAAAGTAATTTCCCTACCAAGTCGTTTTTGAAAATACATATTTCCTGCTCATCGGAGCTCTAAAAGTACAGATTATGCTATTTATAACAATATTATTAAAGCAAAACCTTACAATATTAGTATGATAAAAACATCCAACTACAGCACCATTGCAGGTCAGCGTCATTTATATATTCAGAATGATTCGATCAGGATATAAATTGTCTTTTTCCTAAATAACGGCTTGCATTCTGCACCAAGAAAAGTTCCCAACCATCTAATAAATAATTATTTCGGCATGATTTTCCTCGAATATTTTGGCTGGTACAAAACACAGCAACTGATTGAGACCCAACTGGTTCTCGGAAAAAAGCATAAACGATGAACATGACTACTGCTAACAATGTACCATGGAAACAAGGCTCAGTGCTTTTAATATAATGCTAGCATTGTCTTGTCGGCAAAGTGTTACTGCTCTGTGCATGAATCATCTCGACAACGCAGGCTCGAACACTGTTGCTTTTATAACACAAGGCATATAGATCTACGAATCTGTTGGACGGCAATGAACTACTGTATTTAAATTAACATTCTGTTGTTTATTGATCTAAAGCATTGCAGCCAATCACGAAATGTTTAGAAACCAGTATTGGTGATTTAAACCTGTGTATGTATATCACTGGAATACCATATATTACCAATCAGTTTAACCATATATATATATATATATATATGTCTATATATATGTATATGTATATATATATATATATATATATATAATATAACTATATGATGCACTGAGGCCGCTGGGTTTAGTGTCATTGCTTTAAAATATTTGTTAGCAAGATAAAGTCAGAAAATTCGACGAATCTGGTCCGCTAAATGCTCTGCCCTCATTTCGTAGCCACACCGTATATCTCTGAATGAAATCAACTTGTGGCAGGATCGACACAAGCACAGTAAAAATTTGAGCCCGCAATTCCACCGGTGCAATAGCGGTGAAATATGACTGAACCTTGATCCGATATCATGTTTTTTATATAGACTATGTATTGTTTGGACGATACTAAAAATGTATTTGATGATATAGTACGTAGATTAGATTATTGAGAAACGCACTACCAAAATTTAAACCACATGCTACATACCATATTCAAGCTATAGTAACAACCGCGATACCGCCGCGATTTTGACACAAAAGTCGTTATTTTGCTCACTTAATTGCTAAAGTGTTAATATTTAGATATTGGCCTGCAGTTGTAATAACTCAGGTCACCTGTATTGTGAAATTTTTTATCAAATAACATCAGTGATTACCATGTAAATATGATTTGATTTTGGTCTAAAACTAGGAGTTGACTAACCCTTGCTCATGGAAAAAAGATATAAAATTTAACACTTTTAGTAATATGTGTTGGTGGTTAATACCAACATATGGTAAAAAAATTAGAGTATCCGCCCATCCGTTCATCAGCTATAATAGTTGTAATAAAAATCTGCATTAATCCTGTAACCAAAAAACAGGATGATTTATCATTAGCAGAAAAATTTACAACTCTTGGTTTCTAATTTGGCGTATTTTACTGTGTATATTACTTGAATCAGTATTTGCCGCAATGTTCATGTTTCCTGCGTCACGGATAACCTTGCCTACAACATGGAAAAACAGCTGAATGTCTCGGCCTTTGAGTTCAGGAATTAGAGTGGTCAAACCTACTGTTCGCCAAATTACTGTTTGGTATTGCCCATGGTACCTCCCGTTAAAGGTTCCGCATTCCCCATCTCTTTTCCACACCACCGCCGAAGAGGTGTGGAAAATTTTAGCAAAAATAGCAAAACCTGGTACCATCGTGAAACATCGGGATAATGTTGGTAAAAATATCGGAGGAGGGAGGGGAGAGGTCTACCCTCCCCTTGACCACCCCAACATCCCCCTGCCGACCGTCTACCCCTATTATTGCCTTCGACACCTATGAGATATAGACTCCTACATGTATATTTCTATGTATTACCACTAACACGGTACATGTAAACCAATATAACAATCAGTTATTATTAAATATAATCAAACCCCAGTCTTCGATTATAAATACTCAGCGTTACGATCCGGAGTGTCGTGTGTTGTCGGTGGACGATGAAATAAACGATAATACTTAACCAAGGACGAGTAGTTTCAGCTTATATCGTCAGTCGACAATCACTAGTTTTCAATACAAGTCCAAGCTAGGTCAGACCAGTTTGTCGTATCATAACTGTAAGTCGTATAACCGTTTTTTTCATACAAGCTGTCTTTACGTGACTAATTGACGCTTGAGAACCCTCCTTTTATTAAGCGGAGCGCTCACCTTAGTTGACGGTCTCACGTCACAAATGTCACACTTCTTGATAAAAACCGGACCGACGGAAGGTTTATTTATATGACGGTAAGCAAGATCAAGAGCACGGAGGAGATCTGGAAGTTAGACTGAGGGCTTCGCATGGGCGTTGGTTGCGTGGTGGATGGGGGAACGAACGCCACTCGATTTGTACCAAAAAATTTGACAGCTATGGAATCTGTTGGTCTTTTGTGATTTGCTAACTCCGTGTTGTCGGCGGAAATGATGAACACGGACCTGAAGGGCCAATTGTGGCACTTTGCCATAATGACGCTACCGATTTCAGGTTGTGGAACGGCAAAGTCATCGGCTGGCGTAGAAGTCTCCATCGCGGCATTGTGGAGGAACGCTGGTTTAACTCTGTCCAGGCTAACCATATCATCGATATTCCCCATGTTCACGCAAATAGTTTTTTCGTCACGGTCCTGGACCTCATACGCCCGCGGTAGAGGGGACGAAGGGCGTTTTTCATCGAGTCGCCTCGAACCCACACGTATCGATCGGTGCGTAGGTCCTTTGGGACGTACCAGGGGACTGCATGACAACGTTATGGAGCATTGAGGCGAGTGACTGTAGCTTGCGGGCTTGGTACAAAGTCAAAGGCACTCGTATCCACAGGCTTCGATGTAGATGTGAAGCAGCCGTGAGGAATGTGGACGTTAGCAACGAAGACCATCTGACATGGAGTGAAGCCTTTGTCGTTTAGTTCCGTCCGGACTCCGAGCAGTACCAGGGGAAGGTCTGTATCCAAGAACGAGCGTTGCAGTGAGCCATTAGTCCGGTCTTCAGTGTTCGGTGAAACTGTTCTACAGCGCCGTTGCATGCCGAGTGCTAGGAGGTTGTGCGCCGTGGCTCGATTCCCAGCTGGGCCATGAGCGTTGACCAAAGGACGGATTCGAATTGTGCCCCACGGTCCGAGATGATGACACGCGGTACTCCAAGGCGGCTAATTCAGCCAGAAATGATGGCGGAGTCCGTAGTGATGTCTGCGACCGGAATGGCTTCCGGCCACCGAGCGAATCGGTCGATCACCGTGACGAGGTAGAGGTCGCCAAGGGAAGGTAAGAATGGTCCAACGATGTCAATGTGGATTGTGTGGAACCGGCCAGTACTAGAAATAGTACCGACGGGAGGCTTCGCGTGGCGACTGACCTTGTTCCATTGGCAATAAAAGCATTCGCGGCCCCACTGCTTGACATCACGGTTTATCCCAGGCCAGGTGTAGCTGCTTGCGATTTAGAATAAGGTTGCCCCGGATCCCACAGGGCTAAGATTGTGTGCGGCTTCGAAAATTTGACACCGCATATTAGACGGAACGTAGGGTCATAGTTGCGGCTTTGAGGTGTCGCAGTAAATTGTCTCATTGTTGATCGTCAGTTGCTTCACGAGTATGCATGTGAACTTCAAAAATCGCATGTGGTTGTGGTCCGTTTTTGAGCCGTTGATAGATCGGCGTCGAACGCTGCGGTGATTGCGCACACTAGATGAGATAAAGTATCCGCCACAATACTGTCCGTACCGGCGACGTGCTCGATGTCGCAACGGAACTACGAGATAAAGGATAACGATCGAGACTGCTGGGCGGAGGGATTAGCCATCGAGAGGGCGTTGACCACGGGCTTGTGGTCAGCGCGCAGGGCGAATTCGGAGCCATGGAGCCACGAGAAGTACTTCATGGCCTTGTAGATTGCCAGAAGTTCTCTGTCGAAGGCCGATTTGCGGGATTCGAGTGGCGTAAGCTTCTCTGAGTAGAATACCAACGGCTCCGGAGTGTCATCGACCACTTTGCACCAACAGCGACTCGGTCGCATCGGTGACCAGCTGGAGTCGGCTCTTTGGATTGGGTAACGAAAGCCTCACGGCCCCTGCTACCGCCGATTTGACTGAGTTGAATGCCTTGCGGCTGTCATCGGACGAGTCCAAACGGAACTTGCCCTTTTCGGCTTTGCCCTTGTACAAGTCGGTAAGTGGGGCGGCTATTCTTGAGAACCCTGGGACAAAACGGTGATAGAAACCGGCAATGTTGTCTCCAGGTGCGGATAGTCGAGGATGACTTTGACCTTGGAGGGTATCGGCCGGATGCCCTCGACATCGATCTCGACTCCGACGAAATTGACCTTGTGGCTGAACAGAACGTACTTGCCCGGACGTAGTCGTAGGCTGTGGTCGTTGAGTCATGTGAGGACCGTCTGATGGTGCTTGTGGTGATCGTCCGTTGACCAGCTTGCGACACAGATATCGTCGATGTAGACCTTGACAAAAGGCGGTTCCCCCAGAATTGAGTCGATGAGTCTTTGGAAAGTTTGGGCGGTGTTGCGGAAACCAACATGCGCCTGAACAAGAACAAGCAGAAAGGTGTAGCGTCTTCGGCTGTTCCTGCACCGCGACTGCGTCTCATCTGGCACTTCGATTCGAATGTCCGAGGGGGTTGATTCGGGCTTCGTGGTCGTTGAGCAGAATGTCGTAGGAGACCGTGAGGTTTCTACCGGGATCAGGCGGTTGTCGACACAGTCGACCGCGAAAGCTTGATGTCGGAGAAACTCCCGACCCAGGATTAGTTGCGCGAATCAGCGACGTAGAGGATACAGCGGCACAGCTGGAGAAAACCCGGAAAGGTCACATCTAACCTTGATCGCGACCGGTGTGCCGTTGACCGCGATAGCGTCGACAGGGCAATGGCGGAGGGGAGTAGTGTTCGGCAATTGAGATGGGGCAAGAACGAGATATAGCTGCCGCTGTCTGTGATGAAAGACCCGACCGGTGTTGCCCTAATGAACACAGCGTTGACTGCCCCACCGCTTGCTGGCCATGACTACTCGTTTCTCGGGTCGCTACTGGCACCGGGCTTCGCGTCGAAAGAGCAGAACTGGGCACCCTTGCACGGTTGGGTATTGACTCCGAACTTGGTATGGTACCAGTGCACCCCGGTTGATCGACGACGCGTTTGGGGCCGTGACTGGTGGCGTTGAATACGGTGGCGGCCACCGTCAAAGTTGTTGTGTTAACGTCCGAATGATCCACGACTGACTGACCCATCGCGAAAAAATAACGTACGGAGGGCCTCGGCCAGGTCGCTAACTTGTTTCTAATCGAGACTTGCCACTCTTCCGTGGTCGTCTGGCTCGATCTCGGGTATTTTCGGGTACCCGTCATTGTTAGATTCGAGCGTGTGACTTGATTGACTTGTCTGCCAAGAATTGAATCAGCCATCTCCATTATGGTGATGGCGATACGTGCCAATTTCTCGAAAGAGACTTTGTCCATCGAGACCAATGTGAGGCGTATTTGCTCGGGTAGGATCTCGAGGAAAAACGCGAACGGACTAGTTCTTGACTGTTCGGGGCCAGATCGAGGAGTTCGCGAAGAGCGCTTGACGGTTTGCGGCCAATGAGGTCCTTCTCTGCGAGGAGCTTGCGGAGTCGGCGGTTGTTACTGTCGGCGTAGTAGTTGATAAGTGTTCGATTGATTTCACCATATCTCCCATTGAGGTTGAATGCTGACTCGTGGATCAGTGCGTTGTCGATGACTCCGAGGACATTGCTCTTCTTGAGGACATTCACATTGCAATTTGAAAGGCCACAGTTTGAAACTGCATAAAACAAGCTACAGAACAATCATATCCAAGCACTTTTTTCTCAAACCGCGTAAATTGACTCATGGGACTCCTTACCTGAATCTGTTGGTAACAACGCTATACTCCGAGCCAGGAATCCAAATACCTTTTGCAAACTTATATAACTGGTACATTTTTCAATTCACTAGAAATTTGATAGGCACCTAGGAATCAGATGTAAGCGGCGGTACTCACACTCCTGTTTTATACATTAGAGCAAAAAATAAGTTTTGTATCAAAATCGCGTAGGCATCGAAGTTGTTTACAGGTTTACGTTGGTTGGAGGTATTTCGTGCAAATTGTAACAGTCGGTGTAACTATAATATGCATATTATAGCAAATATATAGTGCTAAAATCGTCTAACCTACGGAATAGAATCCCATATCCAAAAGCAAAAGTTTGAAGCAAGATTGATGTATATCTAGCTGTTATAATGGCTTTGAAATATTCGGCTTTATTTGACTCAGGTTTTCGTATGTGCTTGTGTAGGTCCCGTGACACGCGTTTCCCTTGGATTTGATACAGATATTAAATATAGCTATGAAAGACGGGATGAAAGTATTTTCCGGACAACAAACTCACCAATCTTCTAGCTTAATCTTACTAGCTAATATTTAAAAGCGTTAAGCCCAACGGCCTCAGCGCTGCATTTAGTATACAACCAAAACTGGAGCATATACTGTCAAAGGTTCGCGCATTGAGAACAATTGCTGTGTACAGTCCGCTAGGGACAATCTGTACACAGGTTTTGCAATATTCTGCTTACATTACCATGCACACATTCCCAGCGTAATTGTCGCCCATGCGCCATAATTTAGTACATGCTCTAGGTGATCATCACATTGTATTGTTCTCTGTTCATCTGTTTTACTTTATGTCTCAAACGAAGATTGATGAACAAAACCCATTGACTAAAGCAAAACTGATCAAACAGGTGATAGTGTCGTCAATGATCACGGCTGAATAAACAGCTTATATATTCAAACCAGCTAAAGCACTAGGTTGGGTTGCATACTTTCAATCGCTTATACTAAAGTGTTTAGCCTCAGAATCATTAAAGTATGTTTATTATAAACGAAATGTTAAACATAACTGCCCTAGATCGTAAGAAACATATTTCAGATATAACGATGCCATGAGCTAACACAGGTGCTATTTGCATAGCTTATACACATGCTAATATTAGAGCTTCTAGGAAATTGAAAAGTTTGTGTGACTCAAATTTTCTCTAGACTATAACCGCAGAAACGTATGTTCAAAATAACGGTACCATAGGCTAAGAAACTTTGCTTGCAGAAAATTTACAATGTTCAAATATTAATCCTAAGCGATGGTTTTTTGTTTGTACTTATAATTTTTTATATTTATTATTTATTAATTTTTTTTTTTATATTTATTTATAATATAATTTATAATCAGGATTTTATATATTCAGTGTTACACATATCCACAAGCATAAAAAACGAAGTTCCTGCAAAATGGGTGTCTGATATACGAGTTTATAGCGTTTCAGTAAATATACCTGCCGATGCCAACCCATGGAACGGGGCGCCAATGTTTCAGAGAACTGTGAATTTCTTCGCTATCGGTCGCGGGCAACTACTTGTATAATTTTCATTGGCGGGTCTGCCATTGTTTCCAAGGGTCGTCTTTGAACGCTCGCTCCATAACAGATATAACTAATCGTTTCCAGGTGACGGTCGCTCGTCCGTGAGGCCTTTTCATCGTGATGACGGGATTGTAGTTAGTATTTGCTTCACGGAACAATAGATTTCCATTCGCAACATGTGCCCAAGTCATTTGAGTCATCACACCGCAACTTCAGTTTCGTAGCTCGTTCGGTGACCACTTCAGGAATACAAATCCGAATTTGTTACGTGGTACAGTTAGGAATCTTTTCAGCTCTACTTCGGTTTCTGCTGATATGGCAGCATCGCTCAGTTCTGACAGCATCCAGTCCACTAGGTAGTTGAACATAACAGGGACGACTCACCAGACCCTTGACGCACACAGGCATCAATTGCAATGTCAGATGACGTAATATCGTCTTGGACTTTGCTGTAGCTCTCGGCATACATTGCTTTGATTATCGCCAGCAGCTTCGGAGGTATTCCATGGGCTTACATTATGTTGTACAATCTGCGGCGGTCGACCGAATCAAACGTCACTTTGAAGTCAACAAACGCAACGTACGTGGGCTGGCGGTATTCTAGGTGCAGCTATAGCAGTTGGCGAAGCCCTGGCGTTTGGTCTACGTAGCCTCTGCCCGCTCCAAATACCGTTTGGTTATGTCGTGTGCCTAAGTCCAGAACTATAGTTCAAGCAAAGTAGCCTCGAGAATCTTGAAAGCAATGAACAATAGAACAATTATTGCTGTTCGCCAAGCATCTGGTAACTGTCCTGAACTAAATATACGATTATGGAAGAGTTTTTAGAGCCAGACCGCCATATGTTGAACGCCAGGTTTGAATATATCAGGTCTTAAGCCATCTTCAACTAGTACTTTGATATTTTTAAGCTTGGCGATGACGCCAGATTTCCTATATAGACGATGGTGGTTCTGGACCCACTGTGTAAAGCCTTTTAGAAAGCAGTGTTCGCACTCACGGATAGGTTGTTGTGGTGGTTCAGCCTTTAGTACTTCGTGAAAGTTTTCTGCCTAGGATTAGATTTTTTCTACGAGTCTGTTCACCTGTCTTCCGTCCTTCCGTCAACGAAGACGTTGCTAACTTCGTTGTATAGTCTTGATAACGTTTTCACGAGACCAAAAAATCTGAAGTACTCACCGACACTTCAAGGTTTGTTTAGATCATACGCAAAAGCCATCTACTTTCTGTTTTGGCCGGTAATGAGGCTAGCGAATAGGTTTTTTCAAAATAGATCTTTGAACGTGGAAATCCGAGCTGCGCATCGTCCGCGCAGTTAATATCGTTTCATTAGTGACCCAACGTACTTTTTTCTTTGTTGAGCCCAAACAGCGGTTTGCGCTTCTTTTAGCATCAGTGATTGTTTAGGCCACATATCATTAACGTCATCACTGTTTTCTTCCAGAGATGGAAACCGCTTGCGTGGTGCTATCTGAAAGGTTTAGTGTACAAATAGTGTCCGCAATTTTCTCACATCAACAAGGACGTTTCGACGTGGTTTGTTGAGTCGCTGACAGCTTGAGTCTAAGCGTGGTGATCACAAGGGTATGATCGGCTGGCAAGGTATTAACCCAGTGAGAACGGTGCGTCGTGACACTTTTTCCATCGTTTTAGCCACGATAAATGTCGATTTAATTGCACTGACCGTTTGAACTTGTCTATGTTTCAAGATGGCGTTTACGGTGTTTAAAGATAGTGTTAGCAAGAAACAGAGAGTAGGTTTCCGCAAAAGAAACCAGACGTACGCCGTTATCATTCCTCGACCCCAGAGTATATTTGCCAACAGCTGTTTCAGTTCCATATGACTGCCAGCTTGACTGTTGAAGTCACCGGTTACAAATACAATATATACCTCCTTTCGGACAATAACCGAGCGCTTCATCTAGGTTGTGGTAAAAGTTGTTTTTGGTGTCACTACTAGCATTGTCAGTGGGCCCGTACACAGCGATTAGACATATATTCATCGGACCTGCAGAGTCGTTTGGTAACAGCTACCAGTCGATAACGCTATTTGGTGTTGCTGAGGACACAAGAAAATCTACGCCTTGTTGACCAATAGCCGTGTCCGATGTTCCGGAGCAAAATAATTTATACGGTTCGTTGTACACATTCACATGCGGGAGAAAAATGTGCTTGATTCTGCTTTCGCGTAGTCGATGTTCTTATATACAGGCAATGTCGACAGATTTTTGCAGCAAGCATTCCACAAGCAACTCTTCATAACCAACCTTCAGCAATGTTATAACGTTGAAACAGCCAATTTTGAGTCCATTTTTTGCAGGCTGCAATTTTCGATTTCTCGTTCTCCCATTTAACACATCACCCACAAGATCCAACTGGGGTCCATATATACATAGATATCATACATACCAAAACAAGGTTCAGGGGCTACCCCTTAAACGTCGTGGCTCCTGAGCCCCTGGGTGCACTGTCCTCCTGGTGTTCTACACCTCCCGCCTCTCACCGAAGCCCGCAAAAAGTTTTAGCAATATTCAGTAAAAATAGGGTCAAAATTGGCAAAGATGGATCGCCGCCGGAAGTGGGGGTCCTCAACTCTTTTCAGCACCCCCTGGAGTGGAGCGTTAACATGTTTCATATACAGACGATGTGCAGTGACAAAATTCTAAAACGACAACATATAAAGCTCAAACCAATTATGTTAAGCTTCTGAATGCGGTGTGCTTCAATAAACATGAATATTTGAAAATACTGTATATTTAGCTTGCAATATCAGTCAATGAAATGTATATACCAATACATCATGCAATTTAAGCATTAGTTATATTAAATATCGATCAATATTCACTGTTTACCGCAACAATGTATGGTACAGCAGTGTCATTCTTTTGGCTGTGTTGGACGAAGCGCTAGTATAAGGGCCTTTAAAAAATGCAATTTTTCTGGCGCATAACATCACCCCAAATAGAACCAATTAGGAGTACACTACTTTCAAATTTGCAACCGTTATCCTCCCCATATTTGAATTTTTTCAGTTATACCTCGATCAAGCTAGCGTTTGAATTCGTTTCCAAACACATTTCAGAAAATGAAATACTATGAAAGAAGGGCATCGCCACAGGTAGCGGGGGTACTTGAGATTACTCACACCATAGTTTGGAGGGGTCCAGGCATACCGTCGTCTGGGACGTCCACTCACAACAGTTTGGGGGCCACTCACATTATAGGTTGGAGTGGCCACTCACATGCTAGCGCGGTCCCTGCCGCTACGCCATAATATGACGCTAAACGGTCCGTAGCAAGTTGTGTCTTAAAATAGGGAACATTCTAAGGAAAATAAATTTCAACTAAATCAATTGGTATGTCGATGTTTGATTTGCGGCCGACGCGTCCTTGGTTCGAATCTTTACTCGAAGTAATAATTATCCATTTTTCTCACAGGTTGGCTACGCACTACATAGGTGGCCCATAACGTCGTACAAAGCATCCTAGATACAAATGTTCAAGCCCAAATGAGCTCACGAAGAGCCTTGTAAATTGGATAAACATTAGTTTGAACCCTGTGGCGCATAACGTGCAGAAATACATGTTAAATGCAGACATGGTGGACAAATTCTTTTACGTTTAGCATTTTAAAGCATTGCTGCTACTACTATGTGTTGTAGAAAACTGTGCAATAAGATTGTTGAAGAAAACTTTTGCGGGCAAATAGTTTTCTTATAGTGCTTTGTCTACATTCTTTGGATCTCGGTTCTGAGTGCGTTATTAAGCTTCTGTGATCCATTTTTCTTAAATAAAGCTACCCGATTACTTTTTCCTAGAAATTTCGCATAAAGCTTACATTTCTACGGCGGGGCTTATTTCGATCAGTTTAAATGAAAATTTGTTAAAAAAACATTTGCAAGCTCACTTTGCTGAGCATCTTCCAAGCAATAAACAAACAAACAAACAAAGAAACAAACAGTTGTAATTCATTTTTCGGTTGTGGTGAACTAGTTAACTTTCTCTGAGCGTTTGTTGAATGACTGTTGTAAAACCGGTTAAAAAGTATTTTAGGGTCTGCTCAAAACAATGTCGACGTAAGCAGTTTTTTTAACAGCAGCAGTAATAAGTAAATATTTTGCGGTGGGATGAAGATTAAAGCAAACATTCCAAACTCCTAAAACTTCCACGTTTCAGCCACCCACGCAGCTAATTCAATTCGTGTACCGTCGAGAGAGTAAAACCAAAGTGTACGAGAAGCTGTCGGTCTGAATACTACGAAACTTTGCCAATATAACAAGCCACCTGTGATGTTGGTTAAGTCGACAAATTCCAAGGAACCGGCATATCTTATTGCCTTCACCATCTCTTTCACCAGTTTTTCATTTGGTTCAATGGGTACATCAGAGATCGTGCAGGGACAACGAATTATTTCTTTCCTCACTCAATGCTGCATTATTAAACAATGTCGAATTTTAGCAATGTACTGCTGAAATATATCGAAAAACTATCCCCATGCCCCCGTAGCTAGGTGCTGAAAACTAGTGTTGGGCACCGGCCGGCCGGCCAATCTTCGACGCAGCAGCCAATTTCGGCCGGCTGAATCGGTCGATTTCCCAGCCCCAAAATTTCGTGGCCACCCTGCCAACGAAAAATCCGGCCTGTGTCCAACACTACGAAGGCTCCGCCTAAAGCTTAATCTAAGCCTAAGTCATAATTTGTGAACCGATTACGCTAATTTTACATGCGGTTCGACTGGTACATAAAAGATATATTAAATATTCGATTATCATGCAATCATATATAAACTTTGTTCTTTGGAAATAATCTGTAGTGTATTGGTTAGGCATGAACGCCTGGTAGTAAATCACTAACGACACAACTAAACTCCCCGGGTACCAGGGTACTCGATTAACTACCCGGTGCTCGTGCACGGGAGCACCCCACGCTGATTTTGGTAGTTCCCGTAAGCCGCAGTATCAACTCAAATTTACGTAATTTCGACGCTCGAATTCCGCACGCAGATATTTAAATAAGGCTTCTTATATGTAGCAATGGCCTTGAGCTAAAACAAATTTCTTCCTACGCTACAGTAGTTCGCGCTGCCATGCACACGGTGGCCAAAGAAAATTGTGTGAAGAACATCTCAAGGTGCCAACAGACTAAGCTATGCGACCATACCATAAGAATGCAAGTTCATAAGTGTGTATGATAAAGTAAATGTGCCACAATAGAAAATATATGTTCTAATAATATAATACATATTTTCTATAGTAGCATCATAGAACTATATATTATTACCGTTAGGTATTACAAAAGGTAATACTAAACTTTAATTCTGCAAAAAGTAGGTTTCACCCCTCTAGTTCCTGAACTCAAAGATGGACGTATATACAAGTTCCTTCGAGTAGCCGGCAAGGGTAACCGTCGTCTAAGAATCATTAACAGATTGCAACAGATACTACTCCAAACAAGACACACAGTAAGACGTTTCAAATTAGAAACCAATAGTTGCACATGTACTTGTCAAGATAGATCAGCCTGTTTCTCGGTTACTGCGTTACTGCATTAACCCAGATTTTAATTACAACAACTACTATAAATCATAAACGAATGGGCGGATATCCCTAATTTTTTTACCAGATATTGTGTTTAACCATCGGCACATATTATTAAGAGAATTTTTTGTGTTTCCTTTTCCATGCAATAGGGTTAGTCAACTCCTAGTGTTAGATCAAAATCATGTCGAATATTATCGTTTCCGTCCATAGCAAGGTAACTGATAAAGTGATTTGATAAAATTTCTACAATACGAGTGACCATAGCCATTGCAACAGCAGGCTTAACGCCTAACCGCTAACAACATTTAGATATAAAACAAGAGAGCAGAAATAGCCAATTTTGTGTCAAATCGCGTAGGTTATATTCGCAGTGGTTACTATTGCTTGAGGATGAGTGGCGGTATTTGTTGCAAATTTTGACAGTCGGCTGCGACCTATCTCATACATATCATATGTATATATTTCTAGCACTGTCAAACCTTCAGATAAGATGCCCATATTCAAAAGCAATATTTTATAGCTGGATTCGTGCATATTTCGCTGTTATAAATGGCTTTGGAATAGTTGGCTATATTTGAATCAAATTTTTGCTGTGCTTGTGTAAGTCTGTCACAAACATGTACGGTTGATTTCATACCGATATTTCAGATATGGCTACGAAATAAGGGATGAAAGTATTTCCGTACCAGAACCGACCAATCTTCCGTGTCGCCTCTAGGAGCCGGACGCTGGATATAATATAATATTAAAGATGTATTTTGCAGAATCAGGCAAGGGTTGGAAAGTATTTTGTTGTTTACTTGCAAAAGATTCCATCAAAGTTCTATATTAAGATATGAACGTATATTTTACATTTGCTAATATTTGTGTTAATAAACTATAAAATAGTTTGTCACTATCAATAATCTATAACTAACTTAAACTATTGTAGTTGGCTGCTAATTTGGTTAACGCGTTCGTGTTTTAAAAGTTATATTTTACAACGTAAACTATTAAAGATTTGAATACTCGGTACCCTGTTTATTGCTACAAGTTTCCAAGACATTGGCCAGCAGCTTTAACTTACATATTAGAAGCTAGTTATTGTCCTTATTACGAGAAGCCTTCCGGCCAAATTAAAATACTTGGTGTCCAAAATAAGGAACGTAGATTTCATGTGAATTATGTGTATAGAAAAGAAATGTATACATGCTGGTTTTGGTTAGCTGTATTTATTAAATTAAAAAGGCAATTTTTCGGTAAAGCCTGCAGAATATAATTTTTAGGTAATATTCAATCCCGACTTTACCCGACTAACTACCCGTCTAACTACCCGACTAACTACCCGGGCATCCGACATGATAGATACCCAAATTCAGATACCCGACTACCCGGGTAGTGGCCATGCTTAGTATTGCTGTAGTGGCGCACATGATTTAGAAACAGATAAAACGGGTTTAACTGTAGCAATCAGGTCTTACTTGCGCGCTTGCATTTTGAAGTATTATATACCATACTGTGTAAATATTGTCGACAGATGATATAAACCAAAAATATTTCGGAATACCTTCAAACCCCACTCCGCCGACCAACTGAAAAGGTATCGTGTCTTACCACAATGCAACAAAAATGTAAATAAGGTATCGTAGAGCAATAATCTGATTTACGTTCTTTCCGAAAGCATTAGGGGCCGCAGGAAGTTATAGTAGCTATGGTATGTAGCCTTCGTTCTGAAATGTTAGCTGTTTAAGAGGCTGCTTGGCATAGATTAAGTATTTGTTGTTACACTGTAATAAAAACTGCATCGTAAAGAGCATTGTGGTTTTACACATAACTGTGTAGTGAATGAATGTTATTTCGTGCATAAGCAGCACGAAAAAATTTAGATTTTTCAAAACATATTCCATAAAATTTTTGCGAAATTTTTCACAGAGATGTCCGCCAGCTGTACTGTTGGACACTAGTAAATCGCTGGCCGGTCGTTTTTTCGCTGATCGTTTTTTCAGCCGGCCATGTTTCCGGTCGGTCATCTTTTCGACTGACCGTTTTACTGGCTCGCCGGCCGGCCGGACAGCTAACGAAAAATTCGACCAGTGCCAAACACTGCTGAAAACAAGATCATTATCTCTCAGAAAAAACAAGGATAAAAACTTTAAAGACGGGTGTAACGTTACAGATCCACTGAAAGCTGAACAGGACCGTAGCCGGGATTTTGCTAAGGGGGAGGGATACAATTTTAACGACGTAATGTGGATACATATGACAGTTCCGTGGAAAACTTAATAATGTTTTCAAATTTTTGGAGTCAAGCTACACATTTAAGGTTTTTGTCGAAATTCGCACCCTTTCAGAGATGCCTTTATTTTTAAAGCCCGAAACTGTTTCGACTATTTTAAAATGCCATAAATGTTCAAAGGCTGCCATACATTTGGGTATGGATCAAGCACTGCGCCTTTGAAAATAAGCAAAAAATATTCATCTCGATACCTAACGGAGGACAATCCACCATGTCTCCCCTTGGCTACGCCAATGAAGCTCAATTAGTAATATATTTAATAGCAAGATACAAATAAGAAGTTTGCAGAACTTACCGTAATTTGCCTACTATTATTTCAAAAACATGTCTACTGTTATTGGCGAAACGCTGCATGTAAATCAAATTCATTTTTCTAATCTCCCAAAGTGTGGGTATATATCGCAGGTTGTGCTTTCCAACAAATATACGTAGCAATTTTAGAGAATCGCACAGTTTTCTATGCAATATTAGCTGTGGCACTACAAAACTTCTGACCTTTCATAGTACTAGCGTTCAAAGCGATATATCCGGAAAAAACTCTTAAAGATATATTCATACAATTATAACACATCCGTCGAGGTGACAATTACTCCCAAAAAGTTGTAAATAGTCTAAAAATACTAATCCAACATCCGATTTGAATCTATTTTACTTTAGTAATAATTATTTTTTCTATACCACAAAAGTGAAGCATTGTCAAATTATAAAATAAATATGCCTATAATTTGTTCGTAGTAAAATGCTTTCTTCTTCTTTTGTCCTCAAAATTTCATCACCCGTACTTTGCAGAAACGGTCCCAGACTTTGCGAACAGATAACAGGTAGTCATAATCTACCCACTGCTATTATAGTTCACCCACTGTTACAATTTAATTTATAATTTTGGACGAACTATATATATATATAATTTAAATCGATTTTAATATGTATGTACACATGTACACATGTTATATGAGGACGACCTGTCATCATGGAAGCGCATATATATCATACATGCCGAAGCAAGGTGCAGGGGACTGTCCACCCCTTGGGCTTTGAACCCCAACACTCGCGAGGCCCTGGTATACTCATGAAGGTACCACCGCACCCCTTCCCCTGTCGCCGCTCGAAAAGGGTGGGCGGAGCATATGGTGAAAATATGGCGAGAATTGGGAAAAATAGTGCGACCATTGGCAAAAATGGTTAACATTGACAAAAATGAAAGAGGTCATCGGCAGGATAGGGTCCTCAACTTTTTTCAATTCCCCGTAGAGTACTTCGCACCAAGGGCCTACACTGATACGACCCCTACCTGCGATCCCACCCCAGCTACCACCCTGATAACTCGGAGCGTCAGTATGTATGATATATCATACATATATATACATAAATTTTGAGATACATAAATGTATATATATGATATATATCATATATACATGTATATATATTGAGATACATAATTGTATAGACATGATATATCATACATATAGATACATATATATACATTTATATGGTGAGATACATAAATGTATATATATGATATATATCATACATATACATAGATATCATTTGTATATATCATATATATATATATATTGAGATACATAACTGTATATACAAGATATATCATACATATAGATACATATATACATATATTATATATATTGTGAGATATATAAATGTATATATATGATATATATAATACATATACATAGATGTCATATATATTATATATGTACGATATATATGATACATACACATATGTATCGTACAAAATATATGTATATATGCATATGCACAACCGAATTCGCTCTAAATATATGCAGTCCAAATATGAGGTTAGCTGCTTAAGCTGTATAGAGAGTAGTTCCTTCTTCGCTAGTCCAAACATGAAGCTAAGCTTAAACTAATCTCATTATGTGCTCTTGGACTAAAGACTAATGCTATGTTGGAGTGCCACTGCATTAGAACACCCACTAAGCCATTTATCAGCAGCATGTGCAGCATCACGCTTCGCAGCTTAGTTTGAGATGCGCGTAACTTGTATAAACTTACACAGCGATAGCTGCTTGGAAATTTTAATTCATGTGCATCGGACGATATAATTAGATTTGTGGGACGACGGGACCCAAAGGTCGAAACAAGTAAAGGGGCAACAAAGCAAACAAAATAGTAAAGGGGCAACAATAGCAATAGCATTACCAATAACGATCATTTATAATGACAATGTTCAAAATTGTTTGAATTCTGATACATACATTTATAAACAAAAAGATGATACAGATTATGAACGGCAATTTAAATTGAGTAGCATGTATTGCGATACATTTACTGAAAAAGACAAAATTGATGCTAACTTGAGGATATTAATTTTGAAGAAACAAGCGTTAATTCCGTGCAAACGTATTCCAATCATAGACACAAGTTATATAGCATTGTGTGCGATGACTACACCAGCGCATTACCTCATTCAGGAAATTGACTTTTTTAGAAAATACAAATCAACAATAGCGGAATGAATATTCGCTGCCTATATATATGCAAAAGGCCCATTAATTATAGCCGACAAATATCAGGAGCTAAGGTTTTGAAGTTTTGAGCTAGGGAGGCAGATTGTGCTTGGCCTGTGCTTTAGTAGTCAACAGTCTACAATACATGTAAAAATAATATGTCATTTTGCAGGTACGCAACGGACACTATCAATTTTTTGGACTAAACCTGTTGAACTAACAAAGATATGTAATGGCTAATGTGTTGCGCAATTGATAAGTGACGCATCGAGATAAATCGGTCGCAAAATTTGCTTAGCAATGCAAACTAAGCTGATAATGCATAACGTGTCAAATTTTGAAAACAGTGTCAACGCATACGACCAGT
Source organism: Trileptium ribeirensis (assembly GCA_030248225.1). Classification (NCBI taxonomy): domain Eukaryota; kingdom Metazoa; phylum Nematoda; class Enoplea; order Enoplida; family Thoracostomopsidae; genus Trileptium; species Trileptium ribeirensis. The sequence continues at coordinate 51,017 of JASANE010027093.1, forward strand.
ATAATCGCCATATTTATGTTCTAAAAATAACGTCATCGTTGAGCAAAGTAAGGCAGTCCTATAATTTAACGGCATATATTAGCCATGCAGCTATATGCATTATGTACAGATACATACTACATGAAAGCTAAATCAAATATCTTATACACAACCATCCTGAGGGATGGTGGTGAAAAATAAATAATTCTACGAAAAAGCCACATCAGGAAATGTGGCCTGCGTGAATGAAAGCGAAGCTTCGCAGCATCGAAGTAGCTAGTTTGCAGTCTGATTATTTTTCAATCGAGCAGCCTACCCAGACGAAACAAATTTATATTTAGTTTCAAAGCTTTCATCCGTATTCAACAGTAGTGTACAACAGAAGAAATAAAAGCGCACAAACTCGGCTATTTATAGATGATTTTCCATTTTTTTCATATTTTCCCAAGTTTTTTTTTATTTTATTCAAAAGGGATTTATTCCGGATTTAGGAGTTTTCAATTCGTGCTGTAACACTTATCGCTGAAAACAATATTATATAATATTATGTACATAGAAATATACATACTTGTTGTAGTAGACTAGTATTGCCACTGTTAAAATACTAAAATATACACTACAATACAACACATTTTGTATTACACTGTGCATGTGCTGTAAAATTTTGGGTGAGTGTTGTCAAAATGTTGTAGCTAGGTCGAGGTGGTTATTAAACTTTAATGATATTAGTAGTACTGTGATGCTTAAAACCAAGAATTGACACAATATGCTTCTTCTTAGTGTATCAAAAGCAACAAAAACTGCAATTCATCTATGCCTCTTTACTTCGATTCTACAAAAAAATTACGAGATAAACTCTTTTTTAGAATTTTATGGAGGAAAAACAATTGGTTATAGTAATCGTTGTGAATGAACAATATTACAGTAATAATAAATTCAAATATTCCAATTCCAAATTCCAATATTATATGTCAGCATAGCCATGAGCTCCCTTATCACCATCTTGAGGTTACGTCATCGAACCTGGGTATCGGATAATCTTAGGCAAGGGAGTAAAAGTCATTCTACAGCAGGGTACCCGCCTGTAAAATGCGTACCTGCTTGCTTCGAAGGTATCCAAAAAGAATATCGGAATTGAAATTGCTTTCCCGCTTGCGCTTCAGCAACTCTGACTTCGCTGTTAAGGTTTCAAAACATGAGATAAGTGAAAATATCTACGAGACATTATACATTCGCCCAACGGAGATTCGAACCCTTGCCTCAAACTTGCAAGACTAGCACGCTATCACTACACCACAGATCCCGATCACATCGCTATATACGCTAGCGTAGAGAGATATTACATAAGCAACCGCACTCCAATACTTGAGGACTTTGATAATATATACAACTTCATATATAGACATTCCGTTAGCAAGTGATGAAGTCGCATTTGCCGTTACGCAAATACATTTACTGCACATTCTGTACACCAAGTTATTTGTATGTCTTCAACCGAAATGCCCAGCAGTAAAACAAAAAGGATTGTTTATAACTGTTGGTGTTAAAAATCCTAGCTCCAATTAAATATTGATTCGTTCGGTGCTGCTGTGTCAGTACAGAGTGTTTGCCGTGCACGTAATAGTACCGCAACGGAGTCCACTTAGAAAGGTATCAAACAGACAGTATTTATATTCGACCTCCAAAATTAATTAACGGCCAAAGTAGCCTTGAGGAGCGTGACGATATATTGTTGAAAAAGGAACAGCTTAGAGCCGGGAGTTCGAGAGCCCGCGGCCCCATACAATCCAGCATAACAATAATTTTAATATTAGCAGGAGTGAATGATGGTCGATTGTACTGAAGAGTGTGACGCATTCAGCATACCCTTACTATCGCCCGCGGTAAGTCGAGATCGATTTCGCCCTTAGCCCCTTACGTTTATGACCCACGAAGCGGAACCTAAAACTGACTACCTTACTCATGTTCATGGACCACCACATGCAGACCTCAAGTTCTTGTACCACCAACTTATACCCCAACCATGCTCATAGGCCACTAAATTCAGAATCCCCAGGATCATGAACCACTAACGTCAGTCTTACCAGGTCCATGCACCACTATATTGCGCACTACCCGTATTCGTGGACCGTTCTTTCAGCCCCCCCCCCAGATTCATGAACCAGTATTTCAGAACCCCAGGCTCAGGTACTTTTCCATTTTTCTAAAATTTTTTAGAAATATGAAACAGTGGTCCACGAATTTGAATCCATGAAGGTGGAGTTCTGAAGATAAGTGGTCATGGAAACTGTGAGAGTCCGAAAATGATGTCCGTGAACATGGGCGCGGTGTAATTTAGTTGTCCTTGAACCTGGACAGAGTTCTGAATTTAGTGGTATATAACCATGGATGTGGTATAATTTTAGTAATCCAAGAACCTGGGGATCTAGATTTGGTGAACAATGCACATGAGTGGGGTACCCATGTTTATAACCCACTTGGTGGGTCATAAACCTTGGGGCATAAGGGCCAATATGACGTACCGCGTGTGATAGTAAAGGAAAACAGAATAGTCTAACACTCTTCAATAGAGGAACCCTGAAGCCATTTACAAAGCATCAACAATAATTTGATCGATTGATTGTTCGTTTACATTACCACTAAGGGTGTCCCCATGTGAATACTTGCTATGCATAAAAAGAAGGTTAATGGATCCCGCCAGCTCCCAATACCGCACCCAATGTAATGATGCTACTTCCGAAACGAGAACAATCGCGGCTGAATGCTGCTAGGAAAAGCTTTAACATTTTATTCAGGGTATCTGTGCAATGTGGTTGGCTGATTTCTTGCATTTTCGCGCATTTTTAGGTCAATTTCCTGCATATCCAAAGCAATTTCCCGCATCAATATAAAATAATGTATGATTAATAGGCTCAGTTAGTTATATGTGCTACACGTGACAAATAATCACCAAAAATGTAATCCTCGTTTGCGTCAAAATATTGCGATGTAGCCGTGTTACCCTTTCTATTTTTTCGTAGCTTTCTCTATGTTGGACTTTATTTTTATTTAATAAACAGGCAATTCAGCTTGACATAATGCGCAACGAGCCTTGTGTGTATCGCCTGGACATTCGTACTACCAGCTAATTCACGACTAGTAGAGCGCGATCAAATAATTTTTGAGGAAACAGTGATTTATGGACGTCACATTACCAATATGATTACGACTAGGCACGGTTTGAAACTCACATCCTTATTCTAATGTTAGCCACAATCTATCAACGAAAATAGCAACGTAAGATGATTAAACCCACTTCTGAATGACAATACCGGTATGATTTTAAAGATAAATTTACAAGTATTCACTCGTTTTCGGGAAGCAGAAGTCCTTTCTTTCACTCCTGGTCCCACACACTTGTCACAAAAGTATGTTAAATTAGAAAATTGATTCCATGATCTTTTTGAAATTTTGGAAAATTATATCAAATGAACCGATTTTGAACGGCAGTTATGTCAAAATGTCCCTATTTCGTGCTTGATTTCCCGCTTTTCTGGCAACGAAAGCTAAATTCCCGTATTTTCCAGGTTTTTCCAGCATTTTCCTTCGCGCAGATACCCGGTTTATTAAATATGCACCCACTATACCATGTAATAAATCCAAAACTATGCACGGAATTAACGCGATTAAAGAGGTTTCGACACCACTAAAATTCCAAGTAGCTAAATATATTGCTGGAGGTCGTCCTTGATCGCTAAAGCAAACAGTAATTGATTACTGAATTGTATTCTTACTTCGTAACATTATGACGTCATCTATTTGCTAAGTATTGGTGTTGTGCTCTCAACCCTGAGGGTACAACTGCATAGAAGAAATGTTCTCAACTCAGGGCAGTGTGAATGCACATATGATGGATTTTGTGCGAATTTTCAAAATTTTGTACAGTTATTGGAACTTATGTATAACATTGCGCAGAGCGGAGCGCTTTGCAGCACCCATAGAGAAAAATTAAAGTCACATGGAAGACCCCAAAATTGTTAACATAAAAATATTTGCATATTACAGAAATTAATTGTATGCGTGACTAAATTTAAACTGAAAACCTAAGCTAAAAATTGATACATGCCAACTAAATATTGAAGTATCGTTTCGTGCATTCATTCTGAAAATACTTCAGTGCGTATAAATGAGTCAGTCCGTCAAAATATATATACGTAACTCTGATATAAATCTAGTTTTCTTTTCAAACGGCTATATTGATTGTTTCCATCATACACACAATAATAGTTGGCTGTAAAACATGGACTTTTTATATAATTTCCGCTTGATGCATTTGATGTCAAAGACGTACGCACATATTAATGTCCTGTCGTTTGAGTTGCAGGGCTACACGACGCCAACACCTATTATCATCCGGGTATTACCAATGGAGTGAGCTATTGCTGAAAACCGGAAACAATATAGCGCTTCGACCTTGTTAGTGCTATATCCAACGCTTTGGATTAAGTTCATATACACTGGCAAACGCTGTCTTACACAGTATCAACCAAGTAAAACAGCATCAATTGAAATGTGTATCATAAATTTATTTAACCTGTTTATACAACTGTTTCGCGATAGAACCGCCCAATGATTGTGATTTTAATTGGAGCACCAGCGGTAAAGAGCTTAACTATATTTACGCTTAGAAATTAAGAGGGTCGAAGGATCCGGTGTCTTTTTCATACTATAATCTGCTCTTTTACTCTTTCACTCTGTCAATGTAACAAATCCTAGACAACACAAACTTTAAAATTATTAAGGGCAACAAGTATATGGCTTGTCACAGTTCGGGATATGTGGAAAAGAGTGAGAAATATTGAATAAAAGCCTCTTTAAACCTATTTAAAATCGCCTGCAGCCAAACTGTCAAATCCATAGCACTTTGGGTGTTCATAATATTGTGTCGCTATAGAGACTTATCAATAGTTAGACAAACGTCTAGCTCGAATAAATTAAGTTTGGCCATTCAAGAGGTTTTTCGACGACGTTTAAGTAATTTTTGGCTTCGATTACGTCAGCAGAGATGTAATTATACACGTCGTTATACTTCAAGCGAAAAACATCCAATTTACAAATAATTTGAGACTCATGAAAATTTGAATTATCTCGTTGTCGAAAAAATCGTAGTAGTTTTATATAGCAAAATGAGAAAATAATGCAAAAAAGATGAAAGTTATTAAGTCCACGCTGAGCAAAAACTGTATTGAATTGTCTGCTCCGAAAGTTGTCTTAACAATTTCGTCTACAATTTTTCGATGATTTTTCATTGTCAATATAAATTTATTTTTAGTAAATATTTCGCGAAACCGCCCTCAGGCATTAAGCTACTAGATGTTTCGCCAGGACCGTTGGGTCTACATCCTCAATTGCGATTTATACAGTTGATCCGAAATGAGTGTTATGCACAGTCCTTCGGAAAACTTAACATCTACCGGGATAAAATAAATATCTTGTTAGATATTGCCGCATGCAAGCACTTTTCAGTTATGGCAAAATCGAAGCAGCCAATCTATTTTGATGGTTTATGGCAGAACTCTGAAAATATAAATATGTAAAGGGTTCTGTTAGATAGCTCCCCTCTGCTGAGGCGATGCACGGATGATGAATAGCATTATTATCGTGCTGAACATGACCAGATTTATAAATTGGAACATGTATTGCCAAGAGTTCATGATGAACTTTTGAAAAACACTGTCACCGTCATGCCTGCAATGACACGGTCGATTATTCCGTTATTTGTCCCATTCTTCGGGGGGATCGGGGACAAGTTTTCCACTTTTGTCCTGCCACCCCAGCTATCGTCCTGTCTCCGCAGCTTTCGTTCTGCTTATCAACATTCGTTCGCCCACTCCACCCCCCAACTTCGGTTCTGTCCGTCCCCGAAATTTTGCTCCAAATTCGATCAAAAAATAACAAGATATTGTACGACCAAACGTCCGCACATAGAAGTGAGCGACGTCTAATGCAAGACGTGATATTTAATAACTATATGCTTTTAACCGTTATTTTGATATTAAGCACTGATATACTAATCTGTTGTAAAAAGTGTTGAAAACAAAAATCACCAAGGGGAGGTGTTATGGGAGGGGCAATTTTCAAGTTTTGTCCTGTCGCGCACCAAATTTCGCCCTGCCCCACCACCTCCTCCCCCGCGTATTTCGCTATGCTTACCAACTTTAGTTCTACCCACTCTCTCCAACTTTGGTTCTGTCCCTGCCACAAAATTTCATTCCAAATTGGCCTCAAATTGGAACAACAAATAATAAGTTATTCTGGGACCACACGTCCGCATGCACAATTAAGCTAGTCTGATTTAAGTCACGATATTTATGAATTTACTTTTAACCGTTATTTTGATATTAAGCACTGATACACCAATGTACTGTAGGTAGCATCGAAAGCTAGGGTCACAAAGAAAATTACGTAGCTCAATTAAAATTACTTAAACGTAAAATAATGTTCTATTTTGCAAATTGAAATCAAAATACGTGGTCGAAGTGAAAAACTCAGCAAATTCCCGAATATTTCGCAGTAGCCTCGCCTATTGGCCCGATCACCAATACTGTTAAAACATTTATATTTAAAATTCGGATGTGGTCAATTTTTACAAAATATAAACGGTTCGATTTTTCGAAATCCAACATATATGGAGGATCACTTTTAGACATACTGGGCCGTGGTGTTGTAGCTGAGCAACCAAATGGGAAAGCTAGGATGCTTTTATAAGCTATACCGCTTATTATGCAATCATACTGTAACTTTTATATATCACTACCTAAGTGGGAGTTTTAGAGCTTAATCAATAATACAAAGAAACTTGAGTATTTTAAAGTGCAAAAAATATCGGAACTTTTATTGGAGTGCTGTTTTTGCAGTCCAAACGTATTAATACACATATACTACACTAACATAGAATCACATATCTATTACATATACGTGGCATAGCTGTCACCAGTATTCCAAAAAATCGCTTTCTCCTCCCTTTGTAGTAGTTTTAGAGTTCAAAATTCCATGTTGTTGTATAACTGGACAAAGAAATAATCAATAATACAAAGAAACTTGAGTATTTTAAAGTGCAAAAAATATCGGAACTTTTATTGGAGTGCTGTTTTTGCAGTCCAAACGTATTAATACACATATACTACACTAACATAGAATCACATATCTATTACATATACGTGGCATAGCTGTCACCAGTATTCCAAAAAATCGCTTTCTCCTCCCTTTGTAGTAGTTTTAGAGTTCAAAATTCCATGTTGTTGTATAACTGGACAAAGAAATATAGAGTATGTTTGTGGTGCGCTATATAAAACCTGAGGAATTCTGAACAGCACTGTACTTTTATTAAGGATATTTCTTAACCCGCTTGCGACTTATTGTCGCGGAATCATATGGCACTCAATTATCCCCATTACCTACTATTCACAGCATAGTAACCAACCAGTTTGTCTGGATATACACAACGATGGGCACCGATTTTTTTTCGCGTGTTAATGGGAGATGTAGCAACATGCCGCTAGAAGAGAGGGGGCTTTTTCACTTAAAAATTCTTTCCCAATCAAACACGGCAGAAGTTCTAATAAAGCCTTTCTGATTTTTGAACATAACATTACGACTGCATTCCCCTGTTCTGTGACACCAGTAGTATAATGGGACCCGCAGGGCCCAGGAGCCGGAGCCGGAGGAGGAGGAGGAGGAGCAGGATCATGAGCAGATATGTGTGTATATATGTATATGGTATATGTATTAGCTATGTATATATTAACTATGTAGTATATATATGACTGTATGTGTATAATGTATAATATATTGTATATAACAAATATATATATGTATGTATGTATAATATACCATATATGGTATATATATGGTGTTAG
>JASANE010027095.1:0-11068 GCA_030248225.1 Trileptium ribeirensis
TCTTAAACCTAAGTGAATTTTAGTCGTTAGAGAATAGGTTTTTACGCGATTCCCCGGATTCCTAAGTATAAATAAAATTTAAGATTTTATACGAAAATCCAGCAGATACACATACACATATGCGCTAATGTAGGCCTAATGCTTAAGGCACCCAACCCTTACACTCGAATTCGATATATTTAAATTCTATGCCTTAGGCTCACATGAAAACTCTTGTAAATTCGTTTCTCCTATAAAAAATTCCCGGAAACTTAGCTAAGTCTCAAAAATTCTCCTGGGCCCTGTACAAAAGTTCCAACACACTACGAAATACATCAAGTGCTAATAGACACGTAAACACACGACAAATGATACTGCATACATACACTACTTTCCGACATACAACAAAGTCATAAACATATTATGTGTCACAAACATACACTTCGTAAGGAATAAACATATACAATACATATACTTTTGTATACAATATTTCATAACAACAATGTAGACCGTAAACACACAATAAATGTATTGCACAGATGGTAAACAAACAAACAATACATAAGGGAAGGAAATTAGCCCATGTGAAGTGGATTTAAGGGCGTCGGCCCGGTGTGTTTTTGGTTTACGACCTAATACGTCCCCCCGGGCTCACATAAGGGAATTTGTTCCCAAGGCAATACCTCGTTACACAAACGCATTTTGATAAATACCATCCAGAAGTCAAACCCCTACGTGAGATCCAATAAAGGTATAAAACCGAATTGTCCGAGGCTTGTCCGGCAAAAAATCTCAAAATTCCTACGAGTGATGGGGGTTCCTATTATCATTGAACGAAGTGGGCGCCTCTAATGGGCAACTTTCGGCATGCGGTTTGAACGAAGGCTTTAACTCATCACGTGAAAGTTAGTCAAAACAAAATGGCATCAGTTTAAATCATACATGCCGGCAGGGAGGTAACTCCCCTAGGTCTGGACCCCCCCCCCCCCCCCGAGGCCGAAAGACGAGCAGCACCCCCCCCCCCCGAAGGGCCAGAACGTGAGATCCAAAAATTAGGTAACGCATTAATGCTTCGAAAAGGGTTTGGTGTTTTAATAATTTTTCTGCAAAAACTGCACTCATACGCGAAACAACGCAGCCGCGAGGACCAAAAAAAGTCCAACTACCCCTGTATAGATCCGCCGGCCAGGGGGTTACTCTGGGATGGCCGCGACCCCCCCCCCGGCATGACCGACCGCCGACATGTATGGTTTAAATACAGATGACATAACATTTTATGAACCGAGAAATCCAATAAACGAAATGAAATTTACTCAAACTTCAATCAGTGTATCCGACAACTTCATAGTTGTTGCATAACTGTATAAAAAGCACTTGATTTTTTATTATATATTAAATGAAATAATAATTATATATATATTTTTCTTTTTTATTATATATATATTAAAAAAGTGATTATATTATATATATAATTACTAATTATATTATATAATTATATTTAGTAATCGCGATTTAGTTTTTCATTTATAAACTGCCTAGTAACAAACAAAGCTCATACTGCGTAAAAAACAATCTGTGTTTTTACGGTTGAGATATGGTAATTTTTTCAGAAAACTAGAGGGCGTGTTCATACTCAAGCTTTTGCTCAAATTTTGATCAAAATTTGAGCTAAAAATTTGAGCACAAAGTTTGAGCGTGTGAACACGCCTTCAGCGACTCTGTTCTAAAAACCGTAGGTGATTTTTTGAAGGAAGAGCATTGCTGGCTCGATTTTAAGAAAAAACAGCACCACATTCTTTCATATTAAAATTTTTAGCTCAATTTTGAAAGATTATAGTTTTTGGGTTTGAAAAATTAGGTTAAATTTTGTCGGTTTGTCCATATTTTACTGGTATAATTTTTCAAAATATCATTGTTTCCACATTAATACAAAATGTGGAAGTTGCTAAAATATTGAAAATAAAACTATGATGGCAATCAAATACTTTTTGCTAATACTGTCCATGATATGACTATTTATAACCACTTTTCTGAAATTGCAGTAGGCTAATTTCACGTTCTACTATTCTCCTAATAAAACATATTGCAAACTTCTAAATAAGGCCAAAATTTTACAAGATTTTTAAATCCAGTAGTCCATAGTATGACTTATATATTATATAAAAAACCATACTTTCAGCATCCTAATTCCGCGCACTTTTTATTTTAATAAAAATTAAAAATGTCAGGCAAATTTGGGCAAAATTTGGGAGCTTGGAGAGTTTTTGGTTACTGGCTGCGGTGAGTCCATATACCCCAGGAAGTTGAGAGTTTGACATTTAACCTATGGTTTATGTTGCTCATGAAATTTAATTAAAAAATGACTACAAAAATTGTATTATGAACGCGGCCCAGGCCTAGCATATATAAACGTAACACCATTGGAAATTTATAGTTATCAATATATCAACACAGCATAGACTTAGACAGCGGGGTGTAGTTCAAAATTCGACCAGATATTATATGGGAGAAACTATCTGAAGCATTAGACGTAAAAAACGAGAAAAGTTTCATGGTGTCGGCCCACAAGTGTTTCTGGCAATTGTAAATCGCTAATACGACATAAATTAGACGTAAAATGGAGGTAAAATAGACGTAAAATTAGACGTAAAATTCGACGAAAATTAAAAGCTACTGAGACGTAACAAACGAGAAAAAGTTTCACCGCGCTTTGGGCCCACAAGTGTTTTCTGGCAATTGTAAATTGCTAATACGACATAATGGGACGTAGAGAGGTAAAATAGACGTACGCTCAAAAGCTACTTAGACGTAGAAACGAGAAAAGTTTCATGGTGTCGGCATATCTCCCCTGGCAATTGTAAAAAAATCGTTAATTTCGACATAGAAATTAGAAGAAAACAGAGGTAGAGACGTAAAATTAGACGTAAAATTTGATGAATTGAAAACTACCTAGACGTAAAAACCAGAAAAAGTTTTCATGGGCGTCGCACAAGTGTCTGTATTGTAAATCGCTACAAGCAAGTTAGATGTAAATATAGTAAATAGAATGTAAAATTAGACGAAAAATAAATTAGCTACTAGACGAAAAATAGTGAGAAAGTTTCATGATAGTGTCGCAACATAGTGTCTGTGTATCGTAAATTGTTAGACGATATAAATTAGACCGAAAAATAGAGAAAAATAGATGTAAAATTAGACCGTAAAATTTGAGTAACCCTACTAAGACGTAAAAACGAGAAAAAAGTTTCACGGTGTCGGCACATATCCGCAATTGTAAATCGTTAATTTCGACATACTAGAATGTAAAATAGAGGTAAATACAGTATTAGACGTAAAATTTGACTGAAACTACTTAGACCGTAAAAACTAAAAAAAAAGTTTCATGGTGTCGCACACAAGTGTTTCTGGCAATTGTAAATCGTTAATTTTGATATAAATTAGACGTAAAACAGAGGTAACAATACGTAAATTTATACCGTAAAATTTGATGATTTGTAGCGCTACCTAGACGTAAAAAAACGAGAAAGTTTCATGGTGCCGACACCATGAAACTTTTCTCGTTTTTTACGTCTAGGTAGCGTTCAATTTGCGTCGAATTTTACGTCTAATTTTACGTCTATTTTACCTCTGTTTTACGTCTAATTTATGTCGAAATTAACGATTTACAATTGCCAGAAACACTTGTGTGCCGACACCATGAAACTTTTCTCGTTTTTTACGTCTAAGTAGCTTTTAATTTACGTCGAATTTTACGTCTAATTTTACGTCTATTTTACCTCTATTTTACGTCTAATTTATGTCGTATTAGCGATTTACAATTGCCAGAAACACTTGTGTGCCGACACCATGAAACTTTTCTCGTTTTTTACGTCTAAGTAGCTTTTAATTTACGTCGAATTTTACGTCTAATTTTACGTCTATTTTACCTCTATTTTACGTCTAATTTATGTCGTATTAGCGATTTACAATTGCCAGAAACACTTGTGTGCCGACACCATGAAACTTTTCTCGTTTTTTACGTCTTAACCCCCCCCCCACCCCAGTAGCTTTTAATTTACGTCGAATTTTACGTCTAATTTTACGTCTATTTTACCTCTATTTTACGTCTAATTTATGTCGTATTAGCGATTTACAATTGCCAGAAACACTTGTGTGCCGACACCATGAAACTTTTCTCGTTTTTTACGTCTAGGTAGCGTTCAATTTGCGTCGAATTTTACGTCTAATTTTACGTCTATTTTACCTCTGTTTTACGTCTAATTTATGTCGAAAAAAAACCAACCAGAAACACCACAACACAAAACCCCCAAACCACAACAAAAACCAACAACCCCCCCTATTAGCGATTTACAATTGCCCCCCCCCCCAGAAACACTTGTGTGCCGACACCATGAAACTTTTCTCGTTTATTACGTCTAAGTAGCTTTTAATTTACGTCGAATTTTACGTCTAATTTTACGTCTATTTTACCTCCATTTTACGTCTAATTTATGTCGTATTAGCGATTTACAATTGCCAGAAACACTTGTGGGCCGACACCATGAAACTTTTCTCGTTTTTTACGTCTAATGCTTCAGATAGTTTCTCCCATATAATATCTGGTAGGAGATTTGAACTACACCCCGCTGTCTAAGTCTATGCTGTGTTGATATATTGATAACTATAAATTTCCAATGATGTACATTTATATATGCTAGGCCTGGGCCGCGGTGGTCCATGGGTCCCGAACCCCCCCTTTCAGTTGCACGTTGATTAAATTTGAGTGACTCTAAACCATAGGTTAGATGTCGAACCTCCGACTTCTCAGAGAGTATATGGACTCGCCGGCGGGATAACCAAAAAGTTTCTCCAAGCTCCCAAATTTTGCCCAATTTTGCCTGACATTTTTAATTTTGCTAAAATAAAAAGTGCGCGGAATTGGGGATGCTGAAAGTGTGCATGCAACGACTGGTTTATGTAATATATAAGTCATACTATGGACTCCTCGAATTTAAAAATCTTGTAACCGGCCCTATTTTTAGAAGTTTGATCTTTCTAGGATAGAGTAAACGTGAAATTGATTCCTACTGCATTTTCAGAAAATGGGGTTATGTAAATAGTCATATCATGGACAGTCCTCACAAAAATTATTTTGATTAGTCAAGATAGTTTTATTTTCGATATTTTAGCAACTTCCACATTTTGTATTAATGCTGAAAACGCCGATGGTGTTTTTGAAAAATTATACCAGTCAATATGGACAAACCGACAAAATTTAACCTAATTTTTTGGACGCAAACTACTAATCTTTCAAAATTGAGCTAAAAATTTAAAAGTATGAAAGAATGTGGTGCTGTTTTCTTTAAAATCGAGCCAGCGATTGCTCTTCGCTTTTCAAAAAAATCACCTACGGGCTTTTAAACAGATCACTAAAGGCGTGTTCACACGCTCAAACTTTGTGCTCAAATTTTGAGCTCAAAATTTGATCAAAATTTGAGCAAAAAGTTTGAGTATGTGAACACGCCTCTAGTTTTCTGAAAAATTACCATATCTCAACCGTAGTAAAGAACACAGATTGTTTTTTACGCAGTATGAGCTTTGTTTGTTACTAACGTTGTGGCTACAATGAAAACTAATAGCAAGTTCGCGATTACTAAATATAATTATATAATATAATTAGTAATTATATATATATAATATAATCACTTTTAATATATATATAATAAATATATATATAATTATTATTTTCACTTTTAATATATATAATAAAAAATATGGCGAGTGCTTTATTGCAGGTTATGCCAACAACTATGAAGTTGTCGGATACACTGACTGAAGTTTAAGTAAATTTCATTTCGTTTATTTGGATTTACTCGGTTCATAAAATGTTATGTCATCTGTATTTAAACCATACATGTCGGCGGTCGGTCATGCCGGGGGGGGGGTCGCGGCCATCCCAGGGGAGTAACCCCCTGGCCGGCCAAATTTTCCTAGGGGGGTTAGTTGTGAGGACTTTTTTTGGTCCTCGCAGCTACATTTTTCGCGTATGAGTGCAGTTTTTGCAGAAAAATTATTAAAACACAAACCCTTTTCGAAGCATTAATGCGTTACCTAATTTTTGGAGCTCACATTCTGGCCCTTCGGGGGGGGGTGCTGCTGCGTTTTTCGGCCTCGGGGGGGGGGGGTCCAGACCTCAGGGGGAGTTACCTCCCTGCCGGCATGTATGATTTAAACTGATGCCATTTTGTTTTGACTCCATTTTGACATTTTTATACTTTTGTATAAAAAAACTTGTCAAAAGATAAAATGTTAATTGTACAAAATTTTGTACTATTGACTACTAAATTAATGTCTTGCAGCTATTTTTGTTCGTATTGCATTGAATATTCATTTCAAGTCCATTGGTAATAATTAGTTCACGAAATTTTACACTATTTCCTGTCCGATGAAATTAAGAGAGACTTTGAAACTAGTAAATTATCATTGGGTGGTAATTATTTGGAGGAACAATAATTATTGTGTTATCATGAGACAATTTCAGGCGGCGAAATTATGAAATTGAACCAAAATTCAGCTGAAATTAGTCGTCACCATGGTTTGTTGTTTTGGGATAATCAAATCAAGGTAGAGTTATTTTTAGTCGTGTATTTAAGGCGTATCTTCAGGTTGAACCTGCCGTACGCTTGGTTCTCGTAGAGTACAGGAAAGGGTATGCCTTCAATTTTTATTAATTATTCCTCTGCTGCTGAGTGACGTTTAAGGAAACTAAAAACATTTTTTGTTTCAATTTTCGTTTCTTGGCTATGAAGGGATACTAAATGATACACAGCGATTACGCTACTGTTCCGGTTATAAAAGTTTCGGGGAAGGGCATGTCACGTGTACATTTTCTTGTTACATGGTGTTTGGCAATAAAAGATTTGGCTGTTGGCCTTTAGCTTATCGTAAAAAATGAATAAGCACAAACGTCTGTCGTCTCTATCCTCACTCCCGCATCATATCCCAATGATGAGATTATAGGAGTTTCTTAGCAGCTTTAATTAAGGTTCATAAACAATTATATAGGTGAAAATTATGTCACTACACATTTCAGTAGCCCATTATTACATGGTGTTTAAAGAATTTCTGCTTCGAGTCTTTGAGTTTACATCGCTACGACATTACCAGTTCTCGTACTGATTTGATATGTTTAGGAAATAGCTGGCATTTTCAGCTTAAATTTAGTTGAAAACAGATTATTCTGTCTAGAAGTACAAAATTGTGCCTTATTGGTGCCTTACTGCGTTAAAGATAGCATTATTAAAGACAAGAACAGTACCTCGGTCTGTTATGATCTGCCCAACGTTGAATATTTGAAACTGGTACCAAACAAGAATCAAAACCTACCCTTTCGTATCGAGTCATTTTGTCTATCATGATTATACTGGTGTCGTGTGTGTGTTTGTGTAAGCTTTGCTATCGCATAGGCGCTACATTACATCAAGTCTCTCAGTTAATTTTGCAACTACACCACTGTTGTTGGTTCCCGTTTTGTCGGTGTGGTTGTTGCCAAGCAAGACCCGGGCTGTGTTGTTCCCAAATACACTCCAACAGCAGTAGTAGCACTAGAGCACGGCCACCACCACCACCACCAGAGTAGTGCCTTTGTTGTGTTTGCGTAGTCGGTTGTCGGTCGTCGATTGTCGACATGACGTGCGTGCTTGATTTGTTGGTGTGGCAGCGTGTTCACGGCTTGTGCTAATAAATATCGTCGGCGGAGACTGAAAGCGAGAGCCAACGAGAGCGAGAGAGGTAGCGGCTATCGCCTGGTGGTCGTGGCTTCTAAGTGCCACACTGTCGTTGCTGCTCCAACACTGTTGTTGTTGTCGTTGTGCTGTAGTTGTTGTTCAGATACGTTTAGCGAAGCTCTGTGCGACATGTGATGTGTATTTCTGTGAATATGAGACATTTCCTCGTTCTCCATACTATGATTCGTCACTGTTGCGTCGACATATTTGCAGTTTAAGTGGGTTTGTATATATATGTGTAGGTGCAATTTTTTCCTATTATTTTTCTCGTATAAAATGCAAAACTTTGGTGTTTGCGACCCGACGTCAAGATCATGGAATATTATAAAAAAAATTCTTAAAGGCTGCCATAAATTGTCGTTGCTTATTAAGAATATTAGATATTAAACTGGTAACTGCCAGTATCGAGTTGCTGGCGAACACGTTTATCTCCAGTTGTTACCATGATTCAATATTATGGAGTCTTTGATGGTAATAGCTAGTAAATTCTTCAAAAAATGCAATAAATAAAAGTATCCGAACAAAGATATTTGTGGACGTTAATAGTGTCGCCACCGTCTAAGATTGGTCAAACTCCGATACGGTGTCACCACCGTCTAAGATTATTAAACTCCGATGCGGTGTCGCTACCTCTAGCATTAATCAAACGCCGATACGGTGTCGCCACCTTGTAAGATTAGCCAAACTCCGTTATGGTGAATGCCACCTTCATAGATTGTTCAAACTCAGATAGATTATCGCGACCCTCTAATATTAGTGAAACTCCGATACGATGTCTCCACCCTCTAAGATTGGTGAAACTCCGATACGATATCGCCACGGTCTAAGATTAGTGAAACTCCGATATGTTGTCATCATCCTCTAAGATTAGTCAAACTCCGATACGATGTCGCCACCCTGTAAGATTAGCCAAACTCCGATACGGTGTCGCCACCCTGTAAGATTGTTCAAACTCAGGATATCGCCACCCTTTAAGACTGGTCAAACTCCGATACGGGCGTCACCACCGTCTAAGATTATTTAAAATCCGGTGGGGTGTCGCCACTTTCTAACATTAATCAAACGCCGATACGGCGTCGCCACCTTACAAGATTAGCGAAACTTCGATACGGTAAACGCCAACCTCTAATATTAGTGAAACTTCGACCCGATGTCGCCACCCTCTAAGATTGGTGAAACTCAGACCCGGTGTAACAGTGGGTTCTTTCCCCGTGGAATCTTCCCCCCCCCGGAAAAATCTACTAGCAGATTCTTTCCCCCCGGAAAAAACCCACTAGTAGATTCCCCCCCCCAGTGGATTATTTCCCCCTGTTATAAGGTGTCTCTCCTCTTTTATCCTGGCTTGAGACAGGCTAAGTTTGCGATGCAAACTTAGGCAGAGTTACCACCCTGTCCCCAACCAGCCTCCCTTAGGGTGTTTACGGGGCGCTCAATACAGGATCAAAGTGCACACGGGTTGAGTTGTTAAGATACAAAGCAGTCTTTGTATGCTCCGAAAAGGTAGACGATGCTGGATATCTGGACCAGAATTTTCCGTCGTAGACTTCTATATCAGTCTCTAGAAATTTAGTTGTAGCAAGGACTTCGGCAGCAGTCGCCCAGGTACCATCGTTTTGCATTCCTGATATATTCCTTAACCGATTTATTCAAATATTACTGCAGCGGTACAGAGTTTTGTGGCAAGCTCATAAATTCCACGACTCTATCACGGACTGCTCTGCAATGATTTTGGGTTCCTGATATCAGATACAATATTGAGCGGAAAAAACAATTGCCATCCTCCTCTACTTTTTTAATTTTTTTGGGAGGGCCAAGACTTTCAGTGTCATTACATCGTGGTGGGCTGACAATTCCCATCAAAGTCATTTTCGTTGCCATCTTCCGCCTTTCCGCGCGGTCGGTTAACGTAAAGACACGGTTTGATGCTAGCTTTTGTTCAGCCGTAACTTCTACTTCCACGGATTCGTTTTCATTGTTCCGTTCGTTATAGGCTCTTAGTAGACAACCATGGTAGGGACTTTTAAGCAAAACTCCAGTTTCGCTGTTACGCAATTTAAAGCGACCTTTTCCTGTTTCTTGTTCCACAATATATTTTCCAACAAATTTTGGCAAAAACTTTGACTCTTTTCAATTTATTTGCCGCTTATTACGAATCATTACAAATTGGCCAACTGCGAAATTGCATTTAGCAATGACACGTTTATCGTGGTTGCGTTTTTGCCGCGCCTGAGACTGCTTGATGTTTTCCTTAATTTTTTTTATCCAGAGATTCTGTATAACTTTGCAGCTTGTGCAGGGATTACGAAACATCAATTTTTTGATTTGGACGCCGGCCGTGAATTTCGTTTGATCCAGTGATGCGGCATTTCCTTCCGTGAAATGCTTCGAACGCTGTGAGTTTCGTTGAAGTGTGCACTTTGATCCTGTGAGTCATGAGCGCACTATTCAGAAATTTGTCCCAACATTCCACTTTGTCGTTAATAACTTTAAGAAGCGTAGTTTTGAGTGTACGATTGTCTCGCTCGCGCTGACCATTTGTCTGTGGGTGGTAGCTAGATGTAAGTCTGTGTTAGATTTGAAGTAACTCAGCCAGATTATCTAGCACTGAGTTAATAAATTCTTTGCCCTGATCCGAAATAATGGTGTCCTTACATCCATGTCGACATATTAGTTCGTAGATAAAAGAGGCCACCGACACTGCTGACTTATCCTTAATCGCTTTTGCCTCTACCCACTTGCTAAAGTAATCAGTTGCTGCAACAATGTAAATATTACCATCAGAATCACCATTATGTCTATCCCAACCAAACTCCACACCTCCGATGGCATCGCTATGGAATGCAGCGGAAGACTTTGTTCAGATTAGGTGGGTTTATTCGCTGGCACCTATCGCAGGTGGCAATGTAATCCGAAACATCCTTCAGCATTCCGTTCCAATAATATACGTCTTTGATAGCTTGGTAGGTTTTGTCACGCCCAAAGTGACCTCCAAAATTAGGGTTATCATGGGTCATCTCTAAAATCTTTTGTTTTTGAGACTGTCGCGCAACTTCCACGCTATTATGAAAAAGCTTGCCATCCTGATAGACATATGGCTTTGCCGCAGATCGAAATTTACGCCTGTCATTTTTATCAGTTGAAATAGCGGCTGGGTACTGCATATGCCTCCGATATTGAATAATTCCATCATATAGTGCGTCGTCCATGTTTAATACAAGATTATGTATTAAATCACTAATAATTAAACCATTAGTGTGTGACTAAATATCTGAAAAAATATAGGTATGTCAATGTGTATCTTACTTAAATTAAAAATTTCGGGT
>JASANE010027096.1:0-28725 GCA_030248225.1 Trileptium ribeirensis
AGTGTTGCGTTACAGGATTAGCTCACTTTTTTACAAAGCCCCTTACAGCTGTGCCCTGCATTCGCCAGCCAACCAGGTCTGAACAGAAGCACGGGTGCTCTGTATGTCAATCAAACGCGGTCAACGCAGAAGCACGCGTGTCCTGCATTGTCGGCCAACATATGTTGACGCAGTGACACTATAAGGAGCAATCTATAAAAGATTGCAAGTCCTGTAAGCAAGACTCTGCCATAAAATGTCTTTTAGGCCAGACTCAGCCTCTTAAACATCGTCTTCGTCGTGTCAATCGAAACAAACCTTGATGCAAACTGAGACTGACAGTCTGCTTTTATAGTGCTCAAAACGCTCGGGGTGAATTTTTGAAATAAAATTTTAATTTTAGCAAACTTCTGACCTATTTACAAAATTTTGTAAATTTTGAAGCAAAAGTTCCGTTAAAATTTTAATTTCACACTTGATTGTAACTTTTGATGCTAACGGCAAACTCAAAAATCGATTAAAAATACATTAGCTACGCTTGAGAGCGAAAAGCTCGCTAATGACCATCTCAAAAATCGATTAAAATGATGGATCCTAATGGACTAAATTTTTGATTGACAAAATGGTCCTAATGACCAAGTCAAAAAGTCAAAGTCATTAAAATGACATTATGGTGATTTAATTGGGTTTGAGATGCTAAAGTCTAACTTAATGATCGATTAAAATACAATCATGGTGTTTAAAATTACCAATATATATTTTAAACCTAACATAGCAGAATTTAAATTTTGTTACCTTTATATCATTAACTATTACTGTTAGAATATATACCTTTTTGGCGTTTATTATTTAGTCTTCATTGTTAAAATTTAAATTAAATTTTGAGTTACAAAACGTTAGTAAATAATCTTACTTCATCGTGATTCAATTTTCAAATTAATATTTACCTAAAAACCTTATTAAAAAGGAAAGCTGATACAAATTTTACCTTTCCACAATGGTTACATTTGTAAGGAATTACTGCTAACTGCAGTTACTGAGCGTTTTAGCATTTTTTAAATTTGTTAGTCTTGGTTAAGGTGCTATGATGCACTTTATTTTTGAATGCTACCGTATTTCTCATTTTGCCAACATTTTACCGTATAGCTGCTAAATAGCCGTTTATTATGTTTATCGCTAACCTTTGATCTGTTATAACCGAATAGAACTGATTTACAACCAAATAAAGATATATACCATGTTGTTTATTACGTATTTCTCATAATTGTTATACTTTCACTTGCGAAAGTATAACTGCAATGATATATATTTGATTGCATATGTTAACTGCACCCTTTTTTTTTTCAATGTACTGCAGTGTTTTAATTCTAAACATTTAAAAATCACGTTTGTCTTATTATAAATATTACAATTTTGATTTCGACAATGCATGTGTTACTATGTAACGATATTCTACTTATTATTAAAAAAGTAAAGTTTATCAATGTCATTTGTTTAAAACACTTTGTTGCTCAACATTTCAGCCACAGGTTATAAAAAACGGTCACAAATTGCCTCAAAACTCGTTTGATATCATGCGTAATTACGTGCTTTCCTTTTGCTCAATATAAAAACAGCGAAGCCTTTTTACATGACACAGCACAGAAACTGATATTTCATTCCGCTGAATTACTATGTCATTGGTAGAGCATATGTAACAGTAGCGGTTGAATTTACTTGCATTCTTATTTCCGGGTCATCCCAATCATTAATCATTATTTTTCCTAAAAAAGTGACAGGTCATTAATCAAGTGGCCCAGAACCCCCCTTTTTCCTACTACTGGCACACAGCTGAAGATTTGGTATATGTGACGCATTACTCCAAAACTGTAGCGGATGGTTAAAGGGATGCCTCGAACGCTCAAAACAATTTTTTCGTCGAATAATTGCATATCAATGCCAATCCTCGCTTTCTTTGTACGCGTAGGAGCAAAAATCTCGTCAAAAGCATCACCATGGGATGTGGAAGGCTCGTTTGTCAGAACCTCCTAACTACGCTCCTGTATACCAGAGGTCTCGGTCATCCTGAGCAATTGTAAGAGATAATAATGTACATTTTGGTCAAAGCTGTCTAGGGTATCATTCCATGACATATAGAAATTGCGATCAGCAGCATTTTTGTTGCTTGAAAATCGCTGCATTAACTGTCTGCTTTTTGTAGGAACGTCTACGCCGGACAAATACGATGCTGCTTGCGCAAAGCTTGATCCGCAAAAAGGCCACCGTTTTTCAGCCATGGTTGCTCGTAGATACGTGCAAACTTTTCGCACCAATACAGGCATGCCGGCAGAATTTGTTTCCATTTTGAACAGTTGAATATCCAGTGACAAATACTTTAAAAATGACAGATGTGCCGTCGGGCCTTGAACTTCAGAGCGGTCAAAAAACGATTTACAATACTGAGACACAGTTGCTAAAGACTTTAGAACAAACAACGATGGAATGTTGTTTGCAACAGTTTCATCTTCTTCTTTTTGAAATACGTTATAGTTTTCAAGAGCAGACTTTAAGCGAGCGTGATGAAAGCGCCATGGGCGAGTGGTACATTTTCCGGAATAGCTTTTGACAACGTTTTAGCCTCATCGTCACGACGATTATAGAAATTTTCGATTTTTGTCATTCTCTCCAGTAATGGAGCTAAATTATCTTCTGGATCTTTTTCAAATACATGCTTGATACAAATAGACAATGCATGTTCTATACATCCGATACGCCCACTAAAATTGAAACCGGTGCTGTACCGGCCATCAAATGCAGCACACATCTCATTTTCGTTATCCGAACAAACAAACAATGGATAACAAAAGCCTCCTCCGTGAGCATTGACTGCGGTACGAAACAGTTTGTTGGTAAACTCCGAGGTATGTGGTGTGTCTGGAAGGTTCTGGAGATACAATGGAAACTGATACCACTCCCAATTGTCACTTAATCCGCACGGTACAATATCACCGTAGGAGCACCTATGTTCATGTCGACCGGACCAGAAATCAAGGATGCTAGACACACCCCAATTTTTGCTTGTGGCCGCTAGGGCAAACAACTTTCTTAATTTTAGATGAGATTCTGCACCCTACCGCAAGACGCCGTCACTTACGTAATTTCTGCTAATAGAAAAGTTTCTTAAAGTTCTAGTTCTATGAGTGTACTGTGCTGCGTAGTTTGCACATGAAGTTGCAATTTCAGCGCAGGCCTTCACTGAAACTGTGGGGTGCTCTGACACCAACACAGCAACGTTAATCCTCCAAGCGGTTTTTTGCTTTCTGCAGAAGACGCTCGATGTCGTCAATCTGCGCCGCCGACTCAAACGCAACCTTTATTGAAGTCAACCCTTTACTTTTAGGGCAACTCTTCTGGTGCACTTTGACTGAAGAAATAGCGCTTTGATTTACCCATATGTCTTTTATAAGCTTGTACCAAACGAAACAATTACTGCAAAATTTACAGGCTAAAAACGGTGCGAGCTTCTACGCTGGCATAAGATTTATTGCTCTAATGTCCTTGTCATACTTATGCTTCAGGCCCTTTGGTAAATCAGTAAACTCTGCAGTCAAATCTTTTATCCGCCTTTGAACAACTCCTTTCTCTACATCTATAAAATCCATTTCAAAAGCACACTGCTTTGAGATAGTCACAACACAAAGGTTTGCATGTAATTGAAAGCAGCCAACTGAACAAAAAATTATTGGACCAATTTATACTTTTTCGTTTTTATACAAACATACTGCCAAAATATTTCCATAATACAAACAACATTTTTCTACTTTTTAACATTTTGTTTGTTGTTTCATTGTTTCTTTCATTGCACAAAAAATTATTGGACCAATTTATACTTTTTCGTTTTTATACAAACACACTGCCAAAATATTCCCATAATACAAACAACATTTTTCTACTTTTTAACATTTTGTTTGTTGTTTCATTGTTTCTTTCATTGCATGCTTTTAACAAGACATATATCAGTATGACCGCTGTTTTAATCGGAGATTCAAACTTAAAATTTATTCGTCCTCGCATATCTTTTTCGTCTATAACCTTTTCCGGTAAAAGATTATTGCAAATTTCGGGAAACGTTGACTCTTTTCCGTATCACAACGTCGTCTTTATTTATGCGGGAGTCAATGATTTGGCTAATACACCGGCTGTCGTTAATCGTCGGACTAATGAATGTCGCCGTCAAAAAGTTCCCAGAAACTTGCCAACAACACTTAAACTTTTGTGCCGCGCATCGAGAATATATGCAACACTCATTCACGAACAATTTTTGTTCAAATTTCAATTCCGTTTCCTCCAAAGTTCCTATTCCCTCGATGGATAAAACGAAAAATACAGCCCAATGTCCCATTACTGTATCAACAGTTCAGACGCGAGGGTCAGGTGGCCTACAAAATCAACAGTTTATTTGAACAACTCAATGACTGTATCGATAACTTTGTATTTCTTGATACCACCTGGCTGTACTTCAGTAAAGACGTTCCGGATATGACTATGTTTCGCAAAGATGCTTATCATATTTCTAAGAAAGCGGCGGGTTGCATCGCTAATATCAACGAATTTTCAGCTGAGATCGGTGGATTGCTCGATTTTTAATGTAAGTATTTTTAACAAGTTTACCGTTTGTTATTAGGTAACTAGCACATACCGCCATAAGACCGGTTAGTATCATGGCAAGATAGATGGTTTAAATCTAGGGAACGGTTTGTACTTTTGTACCTAGCATCCGAAGAGACGGACTGGTATCTTCGAGACTGGAAATCAGAGATGCTGTTTATATCTGAAACTTCGATTTCTTGCTAGAAACTAGAGACAAGTTTGCATCTAGCAGCAGATCTCGGAACCCGTGGCTGCTTGTCAACGGCTATCGGGCGCGGCCCCTACGGCGATGGGGATACCCAGAATACGTTCGGGTAGTGAGCAGAGACTCACCGTGGACCACAGTGACAATTTGTGCTACCCTTATTCACATCATCTTCGTGCTGCATACATCGTCAATTCTTTTCAACTTATTTCAGCGGGTGTGGCCCCTAAGGCGATGGGGATGCCTAATATTTCTTTAGGTAGTGAGATCTGGCTCACCGCGGACCAAAGCATGCGAAGTTTTTAAGAATTCAGTAATGTTAGAAAATTTCCATATGGAAATGGAAATTTCCATCGTCCTGAAACAATTTCCATTCATTTTCATTTCCATTTCCATGACATCCCTGGTTATATGCTTCTTTTCTATAGAGTTGTGAATTTAATACAAAAATTGCGCGTAGTTCACTAAAGGCCCAACTATTTAAATATATATAAATATTTTTATAATTTTTATTACTATATCGCTATCAACTAGTGATAGTCCAATTGTAATGATGTTGAAGCCAGGCAATACGTTTGTCTTGATCGAACATTGCAAAAACGTTTGTACTAAATATAATCCCAACCGTTCCACCTACAGTGACGCCGAAAAATATCAGCAAAAACATTCGATCCAAAACCATTCCGACATATCGCCAGTCATTAGTTATCTGCAATTACAAAATAAACTATCTTGATAAAATACAGCACGAAAATATCTGCTTGGGCTGCTATTTTAACTATGGGCCCTTCTGCCGGCTCAGTTTTTTTGCGATGCTGCAAATCATTAATCTAAATTTTATGTTATAAAAATACCTTGGGATTTGCTTCCTAGTAAAGTTGCTACGTCTGTGTTTAAAGTTAAAAATATTTATATATACCACATGTGTATTGTAATTTTTATGCTAACATGATAGTTAAAATATCACAAAGTGTAGATTGACCTGCGATTCGATCGTCGGACGTATTCTCTACGCGCCTTAATCTGTAGCAAGGAGCGTGGAACAGGGCTTTATGAAAACATATTGCTCAGTTTTGAGTTAACTAAACCGGAGCTTCATCGGAAGGGTGAAAACAATAGCCAAGAAAAACTTAATCAGGCAAAGCCCAAAATTTCGCGACCTGTTTCGTACCAGGAGGAACCGAAGATGCCACAAATTCTATGCGGCCAACTTCTCCTATCAGAAGTCACCAATAAAGTTTGCTTATTAATTATGAAATGTCCACTAATGTTTTTCAAATGACGTAATGCAAGACTCATAATCTCAGTCAAATTGCGTAATCGGTAAACATTGCAAAATATAAGACACGTTACGAAATATTTCTTAAAGAGAGGAAATCCAACGGTACTTGCGAAGCATCTAGTCATTCTAAATTGTGGATTATAGTCAAAGTGCAATCGTATAAAGTTTCGTTGTTCATCTATGGAGCAGCGTCATGTTACACTCGGGTTTAAAGACAAGTTTCACTAAATGTTTAGATTACCAAAACTTTTGGTAATCTTAACCTATAGTTTCACCTGAGCTTTAAATAGTTAGTTATACTTCGTCAAGGCTGCTAGTTATACTTCGTTAAGCCTTCGCGTTTAGGACTGAATGTACCATTGCACCTAAGCACTGAGAATAAGTTAAATATAGGAGCACTAAGGCTATTATGTTGCAGGTAATAAAAAACGGATTTGTCGCATGTTATACGGCGCGGTTTGAGGAATTATATTCAGCTTTTCGTTGCTGATTTCACAATACTCCTTAGCAGAGCTTCCTTGCTATTCTGATTTAAATTTTGAAATCACATACAGAAATGTCCGAGCTTCGGTTAAAGTATGTTAAGTCGATCCTTAATACATACACCGCACTGCTATTGTGTATTACTCTGTCGTTGTTATACAGCGTTGTAAAAATAAACCAGACACTGTATGTAAACGTCCAGTTACCTAAAAAATTTTACCCGCCAAGCACCGTGAACAATATGCATGGCTCCAACATTTTGGGATTAGTTTTGTTCTTCCTAATGAGGCGTTCACGTTATAATATCCCAATGCTTCGAAGTAATGTACCAGTGTTACTTTCCGACGGTTTCAAGCACACCGCGTCTTCTTTGTAATTTTATGGACGGTGTGCGGCATAATGTAGTCAACATGCATATGGTCTAGATACAAATACCAAGATTTTAGAAAAATTACACAACACAACTGGCTAATACACCGTAGTAGTTACAGACGGTGCCGTTTACTGGTATTTCGCGCGAAATTGTTAGCTAAGGGTGTGTACGACTACGTAAACGAAAACTGTAGTAGCTATAGGTGTGTCGTTCACAGTTGGAGATTTATTTACGGTATGTTTATGACCCTGACAGTCTAACCGTTAGGGTCGCGATTACAGGGGGACAAAAGTTCCGAACAGCGGGACCATTATAACGTGAACGCCGCATAACGTTAACGGATGGTGTGCGGCATAATCTAGTCAACATGCATTTGGTCTAGATAGAAATACCAAGATTTTAGAAAAACTACACAACACAACTGACAATACACCGCAGTAGTTACAGGCGGTGCCGTTTACTGGCACTTCGCGCGAAATTGTTAGCTAAGGGTGTGCACGACTACGTAAACGAAAACTGTAGTAGCTATAGGTGTGTCGTTCACAGTTGGAGATTTATTTACGGTATGTTTGTGACCCTGACAGTCTAACCGTTAGGGTCGCGATTACAGGGGACAAAAGTTCCGAACAGCGGGGTCATTATAACGTGAACGTCGCATAACGTTAAATCTCATAGTTATTAACTACCACGGCTTTCCCGTGCACTAATGGCGCGGTACACTCAGTCCATATATCAAAATTTTGTTAGACAACATTAAAAAAACTTCGTCAATCCAGGGCGAAAATGTATTTAATCTTTTTATAAAAAAACTTAGCTCAAGTGTTATCGTTAAAATTGCATGAAAGTTAAAAATGCATGCTGTTTGATTCACGAGCATCTTTTTAAGATTTGATTACACTCAATGATTCAACTAATTCATAGACCAATTTAATGCTCTGGCATCTGGAATACTGGCAGCTTTGAAATACTACAACTTTATTTAATTGTAAAGTTACATTGTTAATATTGGTATCGATGAACTCAACTCGTCGAGGTGGTCGGAAAATATTTTCAAATCTAATTTTCTAAAGTATTTTTTGGCTACCAATAAATTATTTTTTTCCTTTTGCCAATGCAATTTTTCAAAATTTGTGTTTGACAAATATATAAATTGATGCATCATACGGTTTTAAACTCCTGAGTATCTGCACGTGGGTTAGCGAGTTATAGGCTATAACGGATTATGTATATTGATGGAGTCAATAATAATATGAGTAATAGAGATATTGTGGTAAAACTTCTGCATCCAAAACTGCAGAAGGGCTGAGTTCATCACAGCTCGGCTTAGCTCATCAATGCTTTTTCAACCGTTTCCAAATCATGCAAATAATACTTATCAAGTAAAAAAAATTTAAAATTTTCGGTACCAAGGATGGATCACTGGTGACTCTATAATATCGAAAAAGGTAATAAATATCTTTGTTATGGCTGTATACTGTGCCTCCTCGACAAGCCGACGCTAATAGCAAAATTAACAGTATACTTTCAAAATTTAGTATTTAGCTGAAAGTATAACCGAACAACTCAGTGTTTAATGATTTGCGATACCGGTTGATAATAGTCAAAATAGAGTGCGCTGATTATGACGCCTTATGGGAGAAACAGAAAATTCACTGTAATAGTATTATTAGTATATCCACGTTTTTTCAGCCGGAACAAAAGGAACATTTCAATAACAGCATATTCACCATATGTGCATTCACTATAAGAACACTACCACTGCATTACAAGAAAATATCAACGATTTCTAGTATTTTATATTTGGATCATCATTACTCAAATATCACGCGTCATGAAGACTGTTGGCTTCGAATAACGTAACATGTTGACTTCCAATTTTTTGCCTCAACGGTGTGTTTGTTGCTAGCAACGGGTATCGTTTATAGCGGGACAAGTTGCCACCAGTTCCAAATGAGACCTATTAGCACACTTTAGCGGAATCTCTCAATCATGCTAATACACTATTTTTTAAATATCTGGACCCTATTTATTGTTGTAATCTAATTGTTGGTTAAAATGTCGCAGAAATTACATTCCTAAACCGTGATCGATAGGAATACTCAAAACGTTTTTCCGCCTTAGCAAAGACCACGCCGCAAATCGGTTTTTGGGGCCATGTATTCAATTAGGGGTGCTTACTCCCAGGAGATCTTCATATTTCTTGAATTTTTAATCACTTCGGGTAGGCGAGTGTTTGAATTTGTCTCTAGAAAAGAAGCACTTAAACTGCTTGAGATTTTGCGTAAACTTTCGCTTACTTTACTAAAATTTTCCTCAAATTTGGCTTATTTATACTAATTTCTGTACTGAATTTGCCCCAGTTATTGGCAAATTTTTCACAATTTGCGGCACATATATGCGCTGGGGGAGGGGTGGGTTCGCAGCCACAGTGGATCCCCTCATATTATAGGTCTGGGGCCCCTAACATCATACTTTTCGGGAACCTCACAGCGTACTACCAGCTCTGCTGCGAAGGGTATAATTTTTTGGTGTAAGAGAAAATTTCATTGTTTGTTTGAAGATTCCGGGTTGTCAACATCCATTCTAAACACCTACGGTCCAAAATTTTTGGTTTCTCTTCTTGCTCGGTGACATCTACCAGACAGAAAAAGACAATGTTTCGAACCAAAAATAATTTTACCACCTTAATTGGTCAAAAAATGGATTTACTCCAAAATGAAGGAAAAGACGCACCCCCAAACTGATATAAGAAGCAAAGCATAATTTACATGATGCGATTTACGAGACTGAAAGTTTAAAAGACCTTATCAAATTAATTATGCGCAAGTAAACTTAATACGACCCTATTACCAATTCTACGTTGTAACGATCGTTATTGAACCGAGCTTTCAAAATATTTTTCCTATAGGTTCGCGGTTAGTGTCCACAAGGAAGAGTCGTCTATTTTATTATCAATAATTCTTCGTCTGTAAAACTTCAAAAAATTTGCTTGAGCCGTCGTGAACAGCAAATGGCTTGATTTCAACGTATGTTATCGAAAGTTTCTGCGATATTTAAATTGAACAAGAAGGGTTCCATAACAATTTTCAGCCAAAATAACAAAATATAATATCTGATCGGTATACGTTAACAAGGCTTACATGAAGAGCTATATTTATAAATAATCCCTGCTAGCGTTGTCATTATTTGAGAAAATATTTAACGCCTAACTACTACGACAGTTAAGGACAATGTCGGATTTAGTACCGTTTTGGTTTCTTCATATCCTTTCAGATGTGTTGTTATGAATTGCAAGCGCTTTACAACACGTGAAGTGTCGTAATCTAGCAATGTTGGTAATGCAACCTGCTGCGTATCTCGAGCGACGCCTGAAATAATTCCGCTATTGCTTTGTTTAATTAACGTAATAACTAATATATAACTGTTTGGTTTCGACGTTATGTATATGCTTTCACTCATTAGGTCACAATACAAAGTGTTACAAATGCTAAATCCAACTATACCTTAAAGTTTGGATATAGAGATATATTATAATATTACTGTCACAAGAATACTTCGAATGCCGTTTCTGCAGCATTACTACGTGGTTTACAATTCAATGCAAATAATAATGATATTTCGCAACACGGGAAAATATTACAAGCTCTAGCGTGCCCGTTAAAAGGGAAATCTTGAAAAAGAAATAAAACATTACAAGCTCTAGCGAGCCCGTTAAAAGTGAAATCTTGAAAAAGAAATAAAACATTACAAGCTCTAGCGAGCACGATAAAAGTGAAATCTTGAAAAAGAAATAAAACATTACAATTTCTAGCGAGCCCGTTAAAAGTGAAATCTTGAAAAAGAAATATAACATTACAAGCTCTAGCGAGCCCGTCAAAAGTGAAATCTTGAAAAAGAAATAAAACATTACAAGCTCTAGCGAGCCCGTTAAAAGTGAAATCTTGAAAAAGAAATAAAACATTACAAGCTCTAGCGAGCCCGTTAAAAGTGAAATCTTGAAAAAGAAATAAAACATTACAAGCTCTAGCGAGCCCGTTAAAAGTGAAATCTTGAAAAAGAAATAAAACATTACAAGCTCTAGCGAGCCCGTTAAAAGTGAAATCTTGAAAAAGAAATAAAACATTACAAGCTCTAGCGAGCCCGTTAAAAGTGAAATCTTGAAAAAGAAATAAAACATTACAAGCTCTAGCGAGCCCGTCAAAAGTTAAATCTTGAAAAAGAAATAAAACATTACAAGCTCTAGCGAGCCCGTTAAAAGTGAAATCTTGAAAAAGAAATAAAACATTACAAGCTCTAGCGAGCCAGTTAAAAGTGAAATCTTGAAAAAGAAATAAAACATTACAAGCTCTAGCGAGCGCGTTAAAAGTGAAATCTTGAAAAAGAAATAAAACATTACAAGCTCTAGCGAGCACTTTAAAAGTGAAATCTTGAAAAAGAAATAAAACATTACAAGCTCTAGCGAGCCCGTTAAAAGTGAAATCTTGAAAAAGAAATAAAACATTACAAGCTCTAGCGAGCCCGTTAAAAGTAAAATTTTGAAAAAGAAATAAAACATTACAAGCTCTAGCGAGCCAGTTAAAAGTGAAATCTTGAAAAAGAAATAAAACATTACAAGCTCTAGCGAGCGCGTTAAAAGTGAAATCTTGAAAAAGAAATAAAACATTACAAGCTCTAGCGAGCACTTTAAAAGTGAAATCTTGAAAAAGAAATAAAACATTACAAGCTCTAGCGAGCCTGTTAAAAGTGAAATCTTGAAAAAGAAATAAAACATTACAAGCTCTAGCGAGCCCGTTAAAAGTGAAATCTTGAAAAAGAAATAAAACATTACAAGCTCTAGCGAGCCCGTTAAAAGTGAAATCTTGAAAAAGAAATAAAACATTACAAGCTCTAGCGAGCTCCGGAAAATTATACGTAGATTTCAACATGATTCGTAGCAAAATTTTTCCTTCAGCATGACTCTTATTGGCGGTGTGTATAACAGCCTGTATGTACAAAATCGATATTTCAACGTGCATACTTGCATTTAACATTTTATTACAATTAATATACGTTTGTTATCATCCAGTCCTGGTTGAAACGGTATTATAAACGAATGGCACCTTGAATAAGGCGGTTATTGAATAGTTTCAATTTTGAGACATATTTTCAAGCGCTTCAAAAGTATATCGGTTAAATGAGGATATTGTGGGTCAAACTGTGGAAGTCTTAACTGCAAAGCACAAAAAAACGTAGGTGAATTCTTCAAACAAACACTGAATTATGATTTTTTGTCAAGAAAAGGGAGATAGATTTTTAGGATTTGTTCCATACCGAAACGCGACTACAATACTTCCAATAAGCGAGCACTTCATCATTCATTCTAACCAGCGAGCAGCATTTAACAATGTTTCCATGATTGACCTAGCGTTAAACACACAATATGGTTTGTCTTTTCCGCTGGTGCTCACACTAATAATGCAAAGCGCTACTTGAAAAAACGGTTAAAGGCAATGATCGGTGGTGCTTCGTTCAACACTATGGAGATGAGTATGTGGAGGGAGAGATGCGGGAAGACTGAAACGGAAACTTTTGCTTTTACTATAAACCACAGATTTGAGTAATATCTCAGCCATTAGACAAGATATTGTTTCGTATAGCTTGCTATGACGATGCCTATTTGAAATAATTCTATATTTTCTGTACGTTAAAATAACACGTAAAGATCTATTGGTCATTTATATTTCTATTTATTGCACTGACGACTGTTTGATATTTGATCTTAAATAACCAATGAGGTTAAATAATTTTTAAATTGTTTGTGCCACATTGACCAATCAGATGAATATATATAATTTGATTCCACTGCTAATAGCTGACACGGATTCTGACCAACCATATACGACAAATAGTAAAGTTGCTATTTGTCGTAACTGTACAGACACCTTCTACACAAGTCTCATTCACTGCACTGAACGAGTATGAATGAAATTTTTATTTTTATAAAGTCAGCTTACTGCAACAATTTGTTACATTTCTCTTCAATTGCAACGTAGAACATTTATCACAAATGCCTATCTACAAGGAGTGCGATAACTGCAGGGCACACTTGCGGACTAAAACTAACGCATGAAAAACACCAACTTAATTAACTTTCTGATATAGGCCTTGTGTACAACAAACGCTAGTTAAACTGTAATCCGTAAACAAATATGAGGTGGTGCTATACTTGGTACACAGATCCTAAAGCCCTTAGTGTAACTGTTTGTACCCGGATTTCACTATCGCTAAGTTTACATTGGGTTCCCTGAAGAGCAAGGGATGGGCATCTTCCATGGCAATTTTATGGCTGCCGAAGATTATATGGGCCGCTAGCCTTTCATATGACTTCGAAGAGGACCATTACCCAGCAGTAGTCGGAACAACCCAGAGCATCGTTGTTTCTAGCAGGCTAAAGTTTTCGCTATCTGCACATATTCTTCGCTGAAGCCTGCGTGACTGTATTTTTTTGCATGAAACAATTAATTTGTTTTTAGTAAGGTCTCAGCAAGAATAACTTACGTGTACTGTTGTGGTTGCGAAAATCAAGTCGCGAAGATGAAGCTGCAAATGGACATTTTGGATGATGCTCTCTGTGTTGATATAGCGCTTGTGCTGTTACTGAATTTAGACCTGCAATCACAAATGCTTCTGTACAATAAGCCGTTAACGTGTCGGCTATTTATCGTTTACTTCGAATGAAGATTGTTTTCCCGAACTTGCGTAACATATTTGTCAATCCTGACGCACAGGCAGTATAAACATTAAATCAATAAACGAGCTGTTATGCTGCAATTTTCAGTGCAGTTCACATGGTTCAAGTCTATGCTTAAAAGCTTCAAGTTCATGCTAAAAAATTTAAATTAAAATCAAATGACACAGTTAATGAGGCGTTAAAAATTATAAAGGACCCCGCATGTGGAAGTTTTGGCTGCCAATAGTGTAAGCCCTATCATCCAATACGATTATTACAGTATAACACTGATATTACACTGTAACAAAACAGTTGCTGTATGACGCACCATCAATTTAACACTACGGTCTATAGATTAGTAAAATCTACGACAGTATAAAACACTGGAGATTAAACGCTAGTAAATATATACTATGGCGCTGACCGCATCGTGTACAGCGAAGTTCCGTACGTATATATTAGTTATATTCTGTCGTAAAACGTCATAGCACAATTTCAAAATTAATTCGCCAGCTTAAATTCCACAGTATCCCAGTAACTGTATGAAAAATCTGATGCAGTTTAGGACGGCATATAAAATAGCTTCAAAAATGATCATAGTGTCCTGTAAACTGTTTTTCGATAATGCGATGGAAGCTATAGAATAGACAAAACTTCCGTATGATGTGTCCCTTATAACGTATTTGCTAATTTAAGTTTAATGTTTATTTCGGTTAGGTTTATTTAAGCTTGATCAATTCTGTGCGGCATATTACCGTTAGTTTATCAAGAAAATTAGAAAGGTATCGCCGAAAATTCAAAACGAGATAAATTTCACTAATTGATCAAAGTACTTTCCCACCGCAAGTTCAGGACGCTACACTTAAAGTCCCTTTTGCTGACGTATAAACAAACTGTTATGGATAGATTATTTCAGAATGCATACATATGTCAATTCAATTTTAAGGCCGATAGATCTACGTCCTCCCACGGGCCAAACATTAGCACAAATAATTTGTTTTATATAAAGTTGGAGAATGATCTCTAGTGTGATTATTCACAAGCAGTTTTAGATAAAAGCACAGTAATACGGAGAGTTATCAGCTCAAATATTTGATTTTTACTTCAAGTACGTAACCGCGACTTAAATTCTAGGCCACATCTAGGTATAAATGAAAAGTTAGAACAAATTGTACGGCGATACATATATAATAGAAATGTGTTTTAGTGCATAGAAGACCAATGCAACTACCTTGGTGAAAATTTGCTGTGTGAAACAATATTATTTGCGAAATTAGTTTTCGCTTGTTAGCAGCGGAGTATTATTGTCGTATTCGCCATGAAGTGAATTTTTCGGGGTCGCGCAAATGGTAGCAAGTGCGTTTTTGATTGTTTGTATGATTAGGATTTTGTTATGAACGTTGTCGCTGGGTTGCTAAATGTGGTGACAGATATGCGATGCAAACTATATGTATGATTTACTAATTGGTGTAAATCATAGATCTCGATGGGTTGACGGTAGGGGTAAACTATGCTAGCGTAGTGGAGCGATACAATGATACACTGAGTTTTGGTTTACAAATTGCAAACACAGAGTATATATAATATTGTTTTGACGGTGGAGCGACTGTTGACCTATACTTTGGAGAGAAGGTTCGGTGTTCCGGCAAAGTTTGGGTCCCACATATTGGGGTATAAATTGTTTGCATTTTTATCTCTGGCTTCCATGCAGAAGCCGAACAACCTATTTTTTCATTCCTAAATTTTAAATTCCTGGAACATCACCAACTACTTCTTTCTTAAACTTAGGCTTAGATTTAATCTACACTTTGATTGTATGTTTTCAAGAAACCGCCTATCCTGTTAGGAAATTTTAGGTTTTAAAATAGATATTTTTCTGGAGTTTGTACGTCAGTTGCGATCTTGCCTCCCGACGCGCTCATGTGCGCTTGTCTAATAAGACGGAACCAAACTAATCTTACGTGACATACGCAGTTACTTCCAAAATATGTTATGTTTTGTAAACGAATTTTCGAGACAAAACGTTTTATCGGGTGACATTAATCCACAGAAATCTTATATTTAGCCTTTTGCTACATCATAAAAAGATACAGTCAGTAGTTAACAAAAGTGCTCATTTTTAACATTGGTGTTTTTAATTTTTTTAACAACGAACAACGTCAGCGAAACTGTCATTCGATGATAATGAGACCACATTTTGTCATGTGCATGGCTACAACAAATTTTATTTGCAAAGCGCCTATGTAAAACTAGAAAATTAGTTTATGCTATTTCTGGCATGTCCAGCGGATAAAAAATTAGTTAAAACTAAAAATATATTACTTCTATTCGAGTGCGTAATGCGCAAGTCATCATCACTTCCCGGCTTCGATATAAGCGTTTCGACACTTTTTCGAGGTGGCTGACTCATGCAAAGCAGTTTCGCGGCAAGTTCTAAAACGTAGCGTCGGACGTATTTGGGCATTACGTGTGAGTCAGGTGAACGATAGAAGACATTAATAATTACAACTTGAACAAGAATTGTTATAATGTTCATTGCAAACGTTAGTACTTGATATTTAGCCATTAGAGGGACACTGTCAGATGTTTGCGGCAGTATTTTTGAAACCATCACGAGGAAAAAATCAATGGACAAAAGAACGTATATCGAGAGGCCGATTTTTTCACGTGACTCAGTCGGCATGTAGAATACAAAGGCGCTAATTATCGCAAGCAAAACACTTGGTATCAGTAAAACCCACGAATAGAACAGCGCCTTCCGTTTGAGAATCAAACTGAAACCAACGCGATTTGTCTTATCGTTCAAGCTAATTGGACAATCCCACAGATCCCAGATTGAGCTCTTGTTAAATTGACTTAGATCGACACCGTTCGACATTAGTTCAAGTTTCACCTAAAACAAAGAAAATATTTGTTATATATAAAGGTGCAATGATATCGCGTCTAGCTGATGTAACTAGTGGAATTTAGGCGAACAGGATAAATAGTGTCTTCCAAAGACTGCGTTCCTTGTGTGCAGATTAATTTAATAATAATGTATGCAGTTGCATACACAATGTAAATTTTTTAAATCAAAACAAGTACATGTACGTTTATTTATTTCTATCCTCAAGTAATTAGGAATGGATGACAGAGAATATAATTTTGGCTTAAATACAAGCCAATATGCTGCTGGTCTCCTAACAGTTTGCAATGGTTATCTCAATGCATATAAGAGCATATCATTGTTAATCCAAGCATAAATATAATATACCCGATGACATCGTGTTGCCACAATGAGATATATTTGGAAATATAAAGCTTCTGACACAAATATATAGCTTTTCTACAATAAATTTAACAATAGATGCATTTTCGCATAAAATACCAATCTGTGAAAACCTACAAATATGGTCTCGACTTAATGGGTCAATTATATAATCTTGAAATTCTAAGCAAAAGTATTTACAAAATTCCAGCGAATCGTAGATGCATTACAAGCCTTTTGTAATAGTTGCATAACTACATTAAAATGTTCTAAAGCACAGCTGCTGTAACTGGGTATTTTATTTGTTTTTTGGCAATATCGAGCAAATCAAAATCACGATTTAGGTGTTGTTGTCGATTAGCAGTTGCTGAATGATGCCAAGCAATATATATAGAATACCTCACTCCGGTCGTATGTCCACGATCCCATGTTCATTGTGCATGTTTGAGAGTCAAAAGGAAAAAATTCCACATCCATTTTGCACGAAGCTTTGAAAAGCGCAGGGGGCACCCATTGAACACGGCCATCGTATCGAACGACGACATTTGAAAAATATGTAGCTTCATAGTGTCCATCAGCGCTGCAAATGTATTAAAACTGAAATTAGATGTTTCAACTTAAGCACGAGAAATTCTATAGCATACATCAGCAATGAAAAATCAAATAATGCGGTTAACAACTAACAGTGATCACGGCGTCACAACAGAAAATAAGTCGGACATAAGATGATTGTACATTTATCGGCAAAGCATTCAGTTATTTCTAGGTGCGATTGTGTTTTGAAGTGATCCGAATTTTAACTTTTGTTATAGCTCGTATTTCATCATAAAAAGCACAACCGTGCATACAAATTAGGATATAGCAGGCATAGTACAACTGTCCTGAGACATGGATTACGTGCATAATGTCTGTAGCATAGGCTTTTGTGTATATGTATATGTAACATTCCAAACTACACACAGGGCCCCATTCTTACAATATTCGAAGATTTGCGAGACAAAATCACTGTCTATTTTGTAACGTAAATGTGTTGTATACTGCGTTACAGGCATTTGTATTTGTCACAAATTAATCAATAGTATGAGTGCACTAGCAGAATATCTACATTACACCAGTTTTTAAAACGACGTCTACTTGGCCATGATCCAGAGTAATCAGCACCTGGCGTAACTGTTACGATCCCAGAGACTCCCGCTATAAGTGTTGCTCATAAAAAATCGAACTAGACGACCTAACTAAACCTAAATGACTATCAAACTGTACGCGAAGTTGTAGGAATACTCTCGTCGTTAGATTCACAATGCCACCGACTTTATCAATACGTCGAATAGCTAATCCGTCTATCTCTTGCCATAGAGGCATCTTTTTGCGAAGGTGAACGCAGCTTTAGTGCCTTACGCCGTGTAAACACTTTGCTAAGAAACAGCATAGGGCAGCTGAGATTATCCAAGTCTCCGCTTCGTCAGGAACATCAAACTCCATTGGAGAATTTGGATATTGACACTATCGTTTGCGAATTTACCGAAAGAAATGAAACACGCCAACAGATTTTTCAAAAATGAATTTCGGAACATTTGAGGTAAAAATCCTTATCAATATTTTATTTCGTTAAAGTTTGATAATCTACTGTTCGTTAACGTGTAAAATGCGGATGATAATCGAGACAACTGATTTGGGCCTCCTCACTATTTTGGACGTTGATGCGCCACTGTTCTGAGTATGGATAAACCTATATATAGATCACCATTCATGCCCTACGCTCATTGCACAAGTGCATAAATGAAGACACACTACATTATGGAAATCATGTACATCGATCGTAAAGCCCTTCAAACTTCTGATAAACGTATAAGCCAAGTTGGACCTTTTATTATATAGCCATAGTATTCAACGTAGTAGATAACCTAATAAACACTCGCTTCACGGCACAGGAACGCAATAACATGCATAAATATGGAAAATCGATTGGAAAAAGAACTATCTTCAGTCCCACAACGGGACGAGGATTTGCAAAGAAGGCACATCGTTGATTTTGATGAGCTGATTTGGGAGTGTTCCTCCTTTAATATACAAAGCTCTGATCCGTATATCAACTTATTAACGCATAAATATGACTTTTGTAAAAATTCAGCAAATCCATAGAAGTCTCTTTTTTGTTTCGTCAAATATAACACATATCTTTTACTTGTTAAACAAAACGATGTCCGGAAGCCAAATCTTGTCTGGTGGTACTTGAATGAAACTAATATTGCTGTATATTTCGCGATTCCAAGCAAGTTGGGGATCAGTCCAAGCCTAAAAACATTTTTAATTCCATGTAATCATAAATTATTCAGGCTATAAAATGTCAATGATCTTACAAAGTTAGCTCATTCCAACTTTAGAAGTCCTACGTTATATGGTTTGGAAAAGCCACTGCGTAGTATGCGACACCCCCACTTTTAGTCCAGCTCTGAAGTTCTGGCCTCCGCACCTTTTAGTTGTCTGAGTGATATCTAAACTAGGCAGTGTTGTCCCTTCCACTTTTCCGGGTAGATCTGCGCCCCAGCCGGAAAAACCACAACGATTAGGGAGGCACAAATTGTATGGCTTGGAAAAACAACAGCGTAGTGTGAGGAAACATGGATGCAGATGAGGTGGACAGGGGCTCCAGACTTCTCCGCTTTTCTACAGCAGCGACAGCGAAATCAACAACAGCGCGACTGAGTGCCTCACTTTTTAGTCCAAACGTTATGTGCTGTCCCGCCCACCCACTTTTTAGTTTTTTCTAGGCTGAGTAATATCAAAACTAACATTTGTTGCCCCACCCATTTTGGGATTGATCTGTGACCCTGTCGGGAAAGCCACAACGATTAGGGAGGCATAAATTGTATGGCTTGGAAAAACAACAGCGTAGTGTAGTGAAACATGGGTGTAGCTGATGGGGACAGCGGATCCGGATCTTTCCGCTTTTTTTACACAACGCAAGTGACCACTTCAATTTTCAATAAAGATATGAACTTCTATCGCCCTTCTGCTTTTACTTTTTTCTAGTCCGAGTAATATCGAAACTGACCTTTTAGCTAGTGTTGTCCCACTCACTCTTCGGAATAGATCTGCACTCCTGGCGGAAATACATAATATAAAAACCACAACAATCAGGCAGCCATAAATATCGTACTTACATGATTGCATAGACACGGTTGGGCTTCTACGTTGCACAACAATCCGGAAGAGGATAGATGTGTGGTGAAATTATTTACGAATATATACACCTAGTAAATGATGAAAACCATGCTTCAGATGATGAGAATATGAGATGTCTGCGGGAGTTGGAAAGTAATAATGTAAAGTTTCCATCATAATTTTGATATGAACGGTGCACGAAACGAAATTTTGAACTTAACCTGGTGCAGACCAAAAACAAGTTAGATTTTGGTCGCAACATTTAATTACACGAAGACCAATTTTGTTGACCAGTCTTAGTCGCAGCTAACGTAAATTTGCCTATTGGTCAAAGGATATGAATATCATTTGGACCATTACGTTGTATTGTACAAAACGAAAGTTATAGTTTTCGGCTAATTAGCTCTGCGTTTTACTAAAGTCTCACATGTGGTACAGATAATTAAATGACTGTTTAAATACTGCGACTCCAATACTTGAAACTGCAAACATGGAATCGTACTCAATCTTGTCTAAGTTTAAATTATGCTTCGCCATGCTATCATTAAAACAGTGCTTAAAATGTTGTTTATTCTAAATTAAAATGATGCTTCGGCAATGTTCTTCAACGTCAAACACTTAGTCCCAAAGCCATGTTCTCAAGCTGGAAGTTAAGCATCGCCCGAATTTTTTATGACATGGTAATTCGCCATGTTCTCTAACTCAAAATGGTACTTAACCCATGTTTTTTAGCTTGAAACGGTACTTCGCGCATGGTCTCGTATTGCTAGTCATAGGACTTGTTCGGATGCTCTTACAAGAATAATCGATATAGCTATTGGTATTTTGTGTCCACGTCCTGCATCCTGGTTACATATAACTAGTGGCATCAAAACAACTCAATGTTAATCATGCTAACGCTTTTCTTTAAATATTGTATTTTAGCCATATACGAATTGTCCAATTCATTAAATCAGTATCTTTATGGGCTATGAAGCTGATGGAGGACCGTAGACACTTACGGAATACTTTGTTTTGATATGTGAAATGATATTTATAATTCCTAGTTGCATTATAAATGAACAACAACGATCTGTAATAATGTTTCCTACTTTTATCATCTGTATCGTACATTGCCTTTCACTGCACAATGCGCAAGACGCAAAGTCCAAACAAAACTCAGGACCACTGCCACGGTCTACGTCGCCGCTTAACAAAAGTACATCACTTAAATTATCAACGAATCTCAGCCACGCCTTCCCAGTTGATCTCTGCCAGACCTAGTTTAACGTCCATTTCTATAGCAAGTCTGAAATATACAAGAGACATTTGGTGGATTTGTTTTGACGCATGACGTAAAATGAATACTATCTTCTGGTAATAATATATATGCGCATGCTTCTTCCAGTAAATTTTCATCACATAACATTTTTGCATTTTTCAAATAAGATAAATAACTGGCTTTTCAGCATCGACCTTACTGAATCAAAGAGAACCATCACACCTCTTGTTTACGTCTACCGGATCTAAGCGATCGTTAATTTTCAGACAGGACTCATGTGTATCAATGACATTGAACGATTTGGTTTGACGTGTGCCATAAAACGAATACTATGCGTCTACATTTCCGCATATAAATAACAGGCTCTTCAGCATCAACCTTACGGAATCAAAGAGATCCATTACTATCTAACTTACTTCTACTGGAGTTAAACGATCGTTCATTTTCAGACAGGACTCATGTGTATCAATGACATTGAACGATTTGGTTTGACGTGTGCCATAAAACGAATACTATGCGTCTACATTTCCGCATATAAATAACAGGATCTTCAGCATCAACCTTACTGAATCAAAGAGATCCATTACTATCTAACTTACTTTTACTGGAGCTAAACGATCGTTCATTTTCAGACAGGACTCATGTGTATCAATGACATTGAACAATTTGGTTTGACGTGTGCCATAAAACGAATACTATGCGCTTATATTTCCGCATATAAATAACTGGCTCTTTAGCATCGATCTTACTGAATCAATGAGAACCATTACTATCC
This sequence comes from Trileptium ribeirensis, assembly GCA_030248225.1. Classification (NCBI taxonomy): domain Eukaryota; kingdom Metazoa; phylum Nematoda; class Enoplea; order Enoplida; family Thoracostomopsidae; genus Trileptium; species Trileptium ribeirensis. The sequence goes on from JASANE010027096.1 coordinate 22,109, forward strand.
AATTTACGTCTACCGGAGCTAGGCGATCGTTCATTTTCAGACTAGACTCATGTGTATGAATGACACTGAATAATTTAGTTTGACGTGTGGCATAAAACGAATACTATGCGCTTACATTTCACCATATAATTGCATCATACCAGTTTATAGCAGTTTTTAGATCGACGATATAGAAATCAAAGCTGAGGGCCGCAAACTCTATGCATAAAGGCTATGCCGTGCTCGATATATGAAGCCTGTGCTAGGGTCTTAAGCTATAGGACCTTTACACTAAGTCTAAGGCTAAGCCCAACAAACTACCGCACTAAACTGTTTTAGGATATAACGCTACACCCTTCAACTTTACTTGAGGCGACGGCTATACTAATCGTATTTTTTCACTAAACTTATATATCGGTCCTCATGTTTAATAAATGTTTATTGCTCCAATATATATTATGAACTCCTACTGAAAAGCGCGCTGGGACTTAAATTAAATAGTTTTTCAGGTAAATAAATACTTAAACCTGCTATTTAACGTATAAAACCTCGGCAAATGGCTAACCACTGTCGCTGTATTTGTACTGAGACGCATGTACTGCTGTTTGCCGTTTTGTTGACAGTGTTTCCGACAACGTCTGCATATCCTTGCACCACAGAACGTAAGTTTGCGATTCAGTAACTTACACATACGAAGACAAAAGTGAAAAAGTCATTCTGTAAACAGCGGGGCGATTCGACCTCCACATACCCTTTTTGTCCAACCGTACCACGTCAAAAATGGTAACTACACACACAAGCGACGTTCCCGCCATCGGCCATATATTTGAAGCAAAAATATGCGCTATTTTCAGTAATCGGAAAAATCTTTTCCCAAAAAAATATAATTAACACACTCAATTCCACTGAATTATAAAACGTATCCACTGAATTATAAAACGTGCGCTTAAAATAAGAACAGCTTATATTTTAAATGTTAAGCATTTTTAAAATTAATGACTTTATTTAATATCTGCAAGACCAGCAGTACTTTGCCAATATAAATCTTACCCTCATTTGTAATGGTAGTGTTATGAGCGCTTCCTCAGCTATTAATTGGCAATGAAGCAAGTTTCGCTACAACGGAAACCTTTATAATGGCTCTCTTTACCTTTTATCCATCTGGTTTTCGAAGACACACTTGCGTATATTTTGATGGCATTCCGTAATATATATAATACTGTAATAACAAGATTTTATTATCTACACAAATGCATTTTAATATAACATTCAACTTATGGATCGAAGCAGATGACGATGGTAAATTCCAAAGCCGCCGTATCATATCATGTGACACTGCAAACTGGGCGGACGTTTACCTTCACCATATAAAATGCGGCACATAAATTTAAGGCACATAGTTTTATTAATTAGTAATTGACGTTTATATATTTATGAGTAGATTTTGCTTAGAATTATATATGCTTCAGTTCATATGGTAGCTATCATAGAACGATTTTGACCTGAGTTATTGCCTTTTCAATGGAAAAAAGTGAACATTTCAACCAAATCGGTTCAGCTGGTCGCAAGTTTTAGAACACCAAAAATTACACACCACTTTGCTCAAAGTTAATTGATTTTCCATTCCTCGTGAAACTAGATATGTATCCACATATTTGTGTGTAATTCGGGAAAATTAACATTGTGAAACTGAAACCAACTACCAGAGGCTTACCAAGCGTTTAATCGGAAACAGGCAATACGGGGGTTTGACTCAGTTATTTATGCATGTGATGTCTTATATAGAGTGATTATTAAAATCTATTCTAATGTTTTAAACCAAATCGATGCGCAGATAGCCAAATTACAGACAAATACAGCAAAATTCGAAATGATTAGTCCTGAACAACGTATTTTAATACCTATCCTTGATAACATCTAGCACCCCGTGCTTTTAATTATGCTCACGAAATCTATGTAATAAATGTGATTCTTCAACCCCAGTGTGAAAACTGCAATATTATTTGTGCAACAGCCGACCTTACGCTTTATTTGACCCACAATGGGCGGTTTGCTCGTTGCAAAGTCAAAATAAATGTTGGAATTGTGTCAATACCACGAAAATATGTATTACAGATGTAACATAATCATACATTCGCTGTGACAATTTAATCCAAATATGTGGGTCCCTTCGCAATTACATATATATGTTGTATATCCAGTTTTTACATTTATGTATCGATATAAATATTTTTTACAGAATGGTGTACAGAACAGGCTGAAGATTCACTGCTAACCGATTTGTTCAAAGATTATAAAAGCGTTGTTCGCCCAGTAGTCAACAACGATGTGGACGCTCCTGTAGTTGTAACACTTGGCTTGGAACTGTTGCTTCTCGTAAATGTTGTACGTAGAGCTTTTTATTACTTAAAATAAGCATAAGCAATCAAAAACGGGGTAACTAGCTCAGCGGATATAGAACATGAAATGGAGTAAAAAATCAAAATTCCTCAAATGGAATCTCAGGTCTATGAAGCGGTTTGTGAATGACAAATTCAATAATAATATTGTTCTGATTTTTACATTAAAATTTCTCGAGCAATTTTGAAATCCAAGCGTCCACCCAAATTTTTGTCTCAAGTCAAATATAAATTTTCATTATTGTTTACAATGGCACCACAAAATGTATAAATCTAATGCATAATTAGCCGTAATATAATGCGGCGTTCACGTTATAATGTCCCTGCTGTTTGGAACTTTTGACCCCCTGTAGACGCGACCCTACCGTATAGACAGTCAGGGTGTCACCCATACTGTAAATCAAATGCCGAGGGTGTACGACACAAACTTAGCTACTAAATTTTTCTAGACAGTGTCGTACACACCCTTAGCTACCAATTTGGCGCGAATTAACTATAACGGACACCGTCTGTAGCGAATGCGGTTTATTAGTCAACTGTCCTGTGGAGTTTTTCCTAAATTCTCGATATTTGTATCTAGCTCATATGAACATTGCTCAAATAATTCCGAACAGTGTCAATAAAACTGCCAGAAGACACTGTGTGCCTGACACTGTCGGCAAGAGGTAATACGCGTAACTAGCTACCGTTGAAAAAATTTATTAAAAACATGGGGGTGCCTAAGACACCCTGTTGTCAACAGTGTGTCTGACACTGTGTGGGGTACATAGGTTGCAAACGTTGGGGACATTATAACGTGAACGCCGCATTATATTACGGCTAATTATGCATTAGATTTATACATTTTGTGGTGCCATTGTAAACAATAATGAAAATTTATATTTGACTTGAGACAAAAATTTGGGTGGAACACGCTTCAAATTTCAAAATTGCTGCGATTTTTTAATGTAAAAATCAGAACAATTGTATTATTGAATTTGTGATTCACAAACCGCTTCATAGAGCCTAAAATTCCATTTTGATTTTTTACTCCATTCATGTTCTATATCCGCTGAGCTAGTTACCCCGTTTTTGATTGCTTATGCTTAAGTAATAAAAAACATACAACATTTCAAAAAGCAAAAACAGTTCCAAGCCAAGTGACTACAGAAAGTTTCTCCACGTGGTTGTCAACTACTGGGCGAACAACGCTTTTTAATCTTTGAACAAATGCGGTTTCACACAAATACTTTCAGCCTGTTCTGTACACCATCTGTAAATATTATATAAATATATAAATGTAAAAACTGGATATAACATATATATGTAATTGCGAAGGGAGTATTTGATTAAATTGTCACAGCGAATGTATGATTATGTTACATCTGTAATATTTCGTGGTATTGACACAATTCCAACATTATTTTTGACTTTGCAAAGCGAGCAAACCGCCCATTGTGATCAATGAGCGTAAGTCGGCTGTTGCACAAATAATATTGCAGTTTTCACACTGGGGTTGAAGAATCACATTTTATTCATAAATTTCATAATTAATTAAAAGCACGGGGTACTAAATGTTATCAAGGATAGGTATTAAAATACGTCCTTCAGGACTAATCATTTTCGAATTTTGCTGTATTTGTGTAATTTGGCTATCTCGCATCGATTTGGTTTAAAACATTAGAATCATTTTAAATCATCGTTCTATAAGACATCACATGCGAGTGACTGAGTCAATTTCCCGTATTGCCTGTTTCTTGGTAACCTATCATAAGTAGTTTTCAGTTTCACAATGTTAATTTTCCCAAATTACACACAAATATGTGGATACATATATTATTTCACGAGAACAAAAATCAACTTTTACAAGCAAAGTGGTGTGTGCTGAGATTTTGGTGTTCTAAACTACCGAGATTTGTTCACTTTTTTCATTGAAGGCAATCATAAGGGTGGAGTAGTTTTATTATGATGTACACTCCATATGAACTGAAGCATATATAATTCTAAGCAAAATCTACTCATAAATATATAAACATCAATTACTAATTAGATAAAACTATGCTTAATTATGTGCATTTATAAATTGAAGGTAAAATTCACAGTGCAGTGTCACATGATATGAGAATACACAGCTAAAATTACCCATCATTAATTATTGCTTCAATAAGTTGAATGTTATACTAAAATGCATTTGTGTAGATAATAAAAAATCTTGTTATTACAGTATTATATATATATTACGGAATGCCGGTCAAAAATATCTTCAAAACCAGATGGATAAAAGGTAAAGAGAGCCATTATAAAGGTTTTCCATTTGTAGCGAAAGTGCCTAAATAGCTAATTTACTCATAACACTACCTACAAATAGAGGGTAAGATTTATATTGGCAAAGTACTGCTGGTCTTGCAGATATTGAATAAAGTCATTAATTTTAAAAATGCTTTTAACATTTAAAATATAAGCTGTTCGCACATTTTATAGTACAGTGGAGAAATACGTTTTATAATTCGGTGGAATTGAGTGTGTTAATTATATTTTTTTGGGAAAAGATTTTTCGATTCTGAAAATAGCGCATATTTTTGTTTCAAATATATCGGCAAAATGTCGCTTGTGTGTAGTTACCATTTTGACATTGGGCTACGGTGAAATTTTTGTGGTCAAATCGCCCCACTATTTTACAGACAGCTTTTTTCACTTTTGTCTTCGTATGTGGGGTTACTAGAATCGCAAACTTACGTTCTGTGGTGCAAGGAGATATCCTGGAACCCCTGACAAAACACAAACGGCAGTACATGCGTCTGCGCGTGGTTAGCCATTTGCCGAGGTTTTATACGTTAAATAGCAGGTTTCATATTTACCTGAAAAACTATTTAAATTATCCACGCGCTTTTCAGTCAGAAGTTGCCGTAATATATATTGGAGCAATAAACATTTTCTAAACGTGAGGACCCCGATATATAAGTTTAGTGAAAAAATACGATAGCCGTCCGCCTCAAGTAAATGGAAGGGTGTAGCGTTATATCCTAAAACAGTTTCGTGCGGTAGTTTGTTGGGCTTAGCCTTAGACTTAGTGTAAAGGTCCTAGGCTTAAGATTCACACAGCTTTCATATATCGAGCACGGCATAACCTTTATAGATCATTTTGCGGCCCTAACTTAATTTCTATATCGTCAATCTAAAAAACTATAAACTGGTATGATGCAATTATAATATGGTGAAATGTAAGCGGCATAGTTATTCGTTTTATGCCACACGTCAAACTGAGATATTCACAATTCATACACGTGGTAGTAATCTGAAAGTGAACAATCGCCAATTCCCAGTAAGATATGGAATCATAATCATTCTCAATTGCAAATTCAGTAAGATCGATGCTAAAGAGCCAGTTATATGCGGAAAGTGTGAGCGCAAAACATATTCGTTTTATGGCACACGTCAAACCAAATTGTTCAATGCCATTGATACACATGAGTCCTGTCTGAAAATGAACGATCGTTTTGGCTCCATAAAAGTGAATAAATCTCTTTGATACGGTTTAAGGTTCAATTTGAAAATTGCTGTATTGTATCAGGAAACTGTAAACGCATCGTGGTCTCCGTTTTATAGATCGTTCCCAAATGTCATTGATACACGTGGTGCTGTGAAAATGAACGATGGTTTGACTCCATAAAAGTTAAGATTTGAATAGTAATGCGATATTTTCTTGTAATTCCGTAATGCTGAGGCATCCTATTTATATGCGGAAAGTGTAGACGCATAGTATTTTTATGGCACACGCTCAAATAGTTTTCAAATGTAGATTAATACACAGTGAGTATATAAAAAGTAAACAATTTTCGCTTGAATCCGGTCAACAAGGTATCATGGTTCTACTTTGATTCGGTAAATGCTAAAAAGCCAGTTCTATTTTGAAAAAATGCAAAAATGTTATGTGATGAAAATTTACTGGAAGAAGCATGCGCATATATATTCCTACCATAGTATTCATTTTTACGTCATGCGTCAAAACAAATCCAGCCAAAAAAAAATGTGCTCTTGTGTTTTCAGACTTGCTATAAAATAGAACGTTAAACTAGGTCCAGCAGACTGGGAACAGTAGGTAATTTCGTTGATAATTTCAGTGATGTACTTTTGTTAAGCAGCGACATAGAGACCGTAGCAGGTGGTCCTGAGTTTTGTTTGGACTCCCCGCGCTATCACATTGTGCAGTGAAAGGCAATGTACAGATGATAAAAGTGCAGAAGAGACATTATTAGATAG
>JASANE010027099.1:0-47594 GCA_030248225.1 Trileptium ribeirensis
ACAATTATAATATGAATAGCATATGCATTATGTGTATATCCGATATATGTGTTTGTTAGTAACTAGATGTAATAAGCGCATTCAATAAACCTGGATATTGTAGATAGCGTTATAGACTATATACGGAGTATATGCTTACATGTATATGCAGTATATGGATATTGGATAAACATTACACCTTTATATGTATTAATAACTAATTGTAACATCAAAACATATTTTTCCCTGTCAAGTGCACTAATCGGACGGCTTTGCACAGCAGTGGTGGCTACCATTATATTTTTCTTTCCACTTTAAAAATCATAACATTGTACTGTAAACATCTCAAGTAAACCTTAAGCGTGAAATGCATTCTGTTTTATTTTGACCTTTAATCATCTTCATAGTATTCGGATATTCTGCCATAACGACCTTTAAATCGAGAAGCAGCATGACGGTGCCATCATTGAACTTTGAAATGTAGCTTCGACAACCGGTTGAATTATCGTGATACATTGATTGCAAGCACTCCGACATCTCTCTTCATATCGTAAGGCCTGAAACCAATGCAAATAGTCTGGCACACAACTCATATGTATTCATAACTGACGATAAGGTGTCTTTGATTCGGTAGAGATAAGTTATTTATCAGCACTAGAAAGTTTGACATATCCGATAAGTTGTGTTGTAGTTGTTTTTCTCGATATTACCTTTGATCGTATCTTTGGTAACTATCCAAACAAAAATACGTCGTGGTAAATCTTCGTCAAACCCTGCAAATCTAAGTTTTAATGGATCAATTCAAGTTTTCCCCCCCTACAATATCTTTTCAAGTTTTTCCCCCCCTACAATATCTTTTCAAGTTTTTCCCCCCTCAGGATATCTTTTAAAGTTTATCCTTCTCAACATCTCAGTGCGTTTAAAGTATCATCCCCCGTGGACCATTGTGCACCTAAGGTTTAGACTGGTCAAATCAACCAATTCAAGTTTTTCCCCCCTACAATATCTTTTCAAGTTTTTCCCCCCCTCCGTTATAGGGGGGGAAAAACTTGAATTGATCCGTTTTAATTGCCTCTGCTCAAACCAAATGTTCATATTTCACAGGTGACGTATGGGCCTTGAAAATGTTGACCATCTTTTCTGTCGTCTAATAGATGAAGTACATAGGTCATCCATTGATAGTTTGACTGGTTTGATGTCACTGATTACCCGTTAATTCTCATTTTCACCGATTGAATAAAGCACATTTAACCTGACTCCACGAGAAGGCTTGATCCGTAGCTGATCGCTTGTTTGACATCTTCGAAGACTTAGTAAATTTTAGAAATATTTGATGTAGGTCGATAAGGTACTCCGACTTGGGTACTTTAAATTTCAGCGGTGTAACTTCATCTTCCATTATCTGTATTATATATGTAAACTCCACAATATGTGGCTCCTCAATTTTATTTTAATGCACGGGTTCTCGAAACAAATACAGATTGGCTAACGGAGTCATTGTTGAAATGTAGTCCTTTGCTTAGGTGTTAATTTCTTTTCATATATTTCTTTTTTATAATCCTTTTTCTTTGCTTATTGACCGTTATATTTATACTGTCCTGGGATTAATCGATATTTTGAAGCTTGATCAACTTTGAATGATAAAGGTATATCCACGTTTCTAATTTAATAGTAACTAGTTCCTTTTGTGTAATAATGCTAAATCAAGGTAGAGGATACTGTTTTATAATCTCTTGTTTTCACTGTCAAAAATTTCAAACTGTAGATCGCGCATGTGAGAGTCGTTCAATGCACGAATGCTTCGAAACTCAGCACTATCAGTTGCTACGTGAAGGACATTGATATATGTATCATTGAACTGTGTATTCTCATGAAGATTGATGTGTTTATATTCGGTTTCTTTAATGTTGCTTTAAAAGACCATTTTTGAATGGACCAACCTGGCTTCTACTGCTGTGAGGAGACATGTATTTCGATTCGAAAGAAATTTAACAATAGTTGTTTCCATTTTATTTCCGTCCCACAGGTGAATACTTTCCTTTGAAGTAAACAAATTTTTAACTCTTTGTATACATAACTTCACGTATATCGGAACAATATTACATCTTCTTAGTACCGTTTATTATAATTTTCCTTTTAGAAACATAGATAGTGTGCATCCCCTATGTTTGAAGTTAGAAATGGGGAATATTTGGTTCAAAAATTATTGTTGCTGAAAAGCGGAGTTTTTCATATAAATTTTCTAATGTACTGCGTGAGTTGGTATTATGCACACCCAATGACTGAACATATATTGAACTTCTAATCGCCTGTTCTGTGAGCGAAATTTTTTAGTATTTTCTTAACTTTATCACCAGTCATTTCCAACTGGTTTATTGAAATCAATTCAAATCATTGAATAGATATATTGGGTCAAAATATTACACTACTCTCGTTTTTGAGCCGTAGAGTTGCTGTTCGGAAACGATATGGGTTGTATTTGACTATCTCCACGATATTTGCTCTCGCTTAAGCGTTGATTTGTCAGCAATTCGATGTTCTAGCCACTATGTTCACAATTTTTATACCCATAATAATGTTGCTAGTTCATAACATGTTTAGTGGATAGGAATTCATTGATCTGATTGGGTTTCTTTTTTTAATAATATTTCATTTCACGTGTACAATGTGAGGATGACTCTATGATAATGGTAGTCTTCGTAAAACACTATTCATTGTAATGTTTTCCATCGTAACATCTTTTCTTATTACCTAACGCTCCTGCTGACACGGCTGGAAGGTAATCATATCGAATTTTATTTGCGTCTATAGGTTTTAGAGCAGAAAATTGCCCGCAGTCAGTAACTATGCATATTACGAGGTCGTATAATGCGGGGAAACACTACCAGCTTTGTATATTACTCTGTTACTTGCATCTGTCTTAATATTTAGTATATAATTTATTAAAACTTTAACTTTAGTCTGTTTATGCTTGGAAAATAATCATACCATTTCGTCCTGTTTATTATATTCTATAGTTTCAACTGTTATAGGATCTTTTGTCGTTTCTACTTTTTCTCCGTTTTCTATCCAACCAGGTGGCACTAATAAATAAATTTTGTTTTGCCACATTGATAAAATTAGATTCAATAACTCCATATTCCGCAAATGTTTTTATTTTTTATGTTATGTCTTGGTAAGGCGTCTTACTTTTTCCATTGTTACAGAAAAAGTAATGTAAACTACTTCAATAAATGCTATTGCTGTCTTCGGGTCTTATCGCACGAGTAATTCAATAAAGTATAATTTCTATTTGATGTTTATACATGTTTATTTATAATCGCATAACTAAATTTTTTATACAGGCTTAAAAATCTGTGTGGTTGTTCACCGGGAAGTATATTTGCCTCCTCTTTTAGATCTCTTTGTGTCGTACGGTAAATAAGAATATGGTTTTCCATGGGTTGCCATTTCAAAGGCTTTTGGCGAGAGCTTCGGTTTTAGAGGCTAACTTGTCTACCTAATGCATCAATCTTTAACTTAGATCTATGCTTTGGAAAAAGTAAAAGGTATTGAGCGTTTCTTGAAATTTCTGTCATATATTTACCACTGTGATAAAAGTTTTGAACAATAAATATGGCACTAATTTTAATATGTCTAATAAGTCTAATAGTTCTAATAAACATGCTAGCTAAAAGTTGACCGCTAGAGTGCTCCATGATAGCATCTACAATGTATAATATTTTAGCTTAAACTTTCATTATGTAGTCTGGGACGCCGTCTAGGAACTTTTTATTTTCAATTTCATCAACCAAATCACGGTAAAGTGTTTGCATCATGTCATAACACCAGATTATTTGCTCAATATGTATATCAAACATTTGGTTCTGATGACGTGACCTCTGCAATTTAGGTTCATACCATGTGCCTAGAATTTCTTCGCCGCCGGAGTCAGAAAGCTGATATGATATCTGGGCTGATCGTTGTGTACACATTTTTAAATTTTAAATAATTCCACTGGGCACCATGGAACATGGCGTTTCCTAATTGTTTTAGTTGCGTTGCTTGCTCTTACACTGCCACCAACACTAAGTTTAAATTTGATTTATTTATGTGGTTTACAAAATAGTTTCAGTATTTCTTGTTGCTTTCTAGGGTTACATGTACGGGGCGGTATCGGTTTTTGGGTTTATGATATGTAATCACTATGTCTTTCGAGTACTTGGATATACGACTTTGTGTTTGTGTATTCATGTATTTATATATATCTTTGACTTTAGTGTTCTAATAGCCCTTTCCGCTACTGCTGCGGTGGTTACATGTTTTGAGCTGCGTAGCATAAAACATTATAATTACCTTATAAAGATTTAAACACATTAACAAACTCTGTACCTCCATCAGAAATTATGTGTTTAGGTTTTAGGGGCGGGTTAGGTTTAGGTTTAGCGGTGGGACGTTTGACAGCCATCACGAACTGTTCCAAGGGGATTCGTCGAGGTCCCGAGGGCAGCCCTATGACATGTATGAAATTTTAAAATCCACTATCGGCCCATTTTTCATCACTTGTCTCGCATTTCGGGAGGAAGTGGGACAGATTTCCCGCTTCTGTCCCATCCCCAAGTTTCGTCCTATCGCATCCCTAACTTTTATCCTGCCTTTGCAATTTTTGTTCTATCTTCCAGTTTTGGTTCTGTCCACCCTTTTTCCCAACCTTTATTCCAATTTGAACCAAAAATAATGAATTTTTACAATATAAAAGTTGGAAAGGCAGGACAACAGCTGGGGAGACAGGACAAAAGTGGGAACGCAAAAAGCGGGACAAATAATACAAAAATGGACACTGTCATCCCACAGCTTATACAATGTAGTGTGACATGATTGTCACACTCTTCTTCAGGGGTACATTATGAACTCTTGGTATTATCAATGCTATATGCTTCGCTGGAACTCTTGGGTTTTTGTTATTTTTGTAAACTTTTGGTAATCTGTCTGACGTTAAGGTCAGAGCATTACAGTATTGGCTATGCATCCTGTATTTAACAATCTTTAATTTAAGCATTACAGAAAGCATGTAGTATTACCTCATTAATTGCCTCGTGCGAAGCGTTGTGCGCATGATGTATAAGTTATTGGTCATAAGTGTCCATACAGCGGTGGTGAAGGTGAGCTCGAACCTTCACAGAAACTGCCCATTCTAAACGCTCGAACCTTCACAGAAATTGCCCATCCCAAATCTTTCCACCCTCGTTGAAAATTTTCGAAAATTTACAATAATTGGGAAAAATTTTTGCGCGGAAATTCCGCAAGGGACGAACTTTTTCGAATTTCGATATTCTACTATCTTGTCATGCTTCCCTCCCGCCGCGTGCCCGCTTCGCCCGCCCTGCATCCCCCATCCCTCCCCAACACCATATAGCCTTTCCACAGCAATCAACAGACCATTGGACACCTATGATTTAGCTGCACCGCAAGACATTAAATACACTGTCAAATGCTTCTAAAATTCGAAACTAAGCATAAAAGATGTGCCCCTAAAATTAATGTTGCTCGCATTTGTTATCTCGTACCGGAATGCCAGTAGTGCGATGCAACAATAAAATCTACACCAAATACACTGTAAAAATTTGAGCGAAATCGGTGCAACATCCTCATCAAGTGGCTATAGCAAAACACTGACTAATCTTGAGGATTAGTGATTAAACAAGGCATTGTTCGGCTGCAGCTCCTCCATTTATTCTACAGAACAATATTATCCACATCCATCACTGGATGGGTAACGAAATTATAAAAGTTGCAACGAAATTTCGCGAATAACATTGTATATGATGTAAATCTTCAACGAAATTTCGAAATCAACGAAATCAACGAAATTTCGCGAATAACATTGTATATGATGTAAATCTTCAACGAAATTTCGAAATCTGAAATCAACGAAATTTCGCGAATAACATTGTATATGATGTAAATCTTCAACGAAATTTCGAAATCAACGAAATCAACGAAATTTCGCGAATAACATTGTATATGATGTAAATCTTCAACGAAATTTCGAAATCAACGAAATCAACGAAATTTCGCGAATAACATTGTATATGATGTAAATCTTCAACGAAATTTCGAAATCAACGAAATCAACGAAATTTCGCGAATAACATTGTATATGATGTAAATCTTCAACGAAATTTCGAAATCAACGAAATCAACGAAATTTCGCGAATAACATTGTATATGATGTAAATCTTCCAGACATTAGTTATGTGATATATATTGTTAATTTTTTATTAAAACATTGAAATTTTTATTTCTGATTTTGAATGTTTTATGGTTTTAATACAGTACCTATACGAATCTATGCATTCCTGGCTGACATTTATCATTGCCTATTACAAAACGTTGGTGCATGGTTGTTCATCTTTCAGTTGAGGAATGAAATGAATTGAATGAAATGAATGAGTTGAAATGAATATCTTCCTGAATTAATGTCTGATGCCTAAGATAAACTCAGCGTCGAAAATTCATACCTGTTTGATCAGTTATGTATTCGGTGTGTGGTATATGTATATTTAGCTCATTTAAGCTACACATCCTGCCCGCTGATCTTGAAGAACCATTACAACTCGGTCTGCCCGACAAGAATCGATTAAGATTAATTGATTTTCCGCTACATTTGATTGTAGACATGTTGGGTGCTGAACCTACGTGTCGTCTGCTTGCGTTCATTATGCTCGAATGTAAGGTGAGTAGTCATCTTACCTATTCCTGAAGAACTATACTATAATTCAAATTCAGGACAATCTGCTATAAGCAAAATCCTTGAATCATGGTCCCACGATTGTGCACATTGGAAAACAATTGCAAAATCACATTGATCTGATTTTTCAAATACATGGAGTCCTGCTGTACGAACCTTATAGCTTTTATAAAAACATTAAGGCGTGTTCACACGCTCAAATTTTGAGCTAAAAATTTTGAGCTAAAAATTTGAGCTCAAAATTTGACGGTAATTTTTAACGAAAAATTGCGATATTTCAAAATTTGAGAAAAAATTTGAGCTCAAACTTTTTCAAGTAATGAATCTTGTCGGTGATTGGCTACAGCAATATCCTTCAAAATTTTGAGCAGTGTTCACACATTCAAACTCATGAAAAATGCAAAAAAGACGCTTTCAAACTTTGGTCAAAATTTGAGCGTGTGAACACGCCTTTAGGTTCGTGGGTAGAATATTTAGTGATGTAAATCTATGGTGTTTTCTTTTAGCGCCGTTTTCTCCTAAGCCAGTCTATTGTGCGGATACAACGAGGATTTGGTAGCCATTGACACAGCTTATGGATGCGGATTTGAAATTGTATATGGTCTATTAGCGTTATACTACAATAATTTTTCCGGTTTGTTGCGTTTACCGCTAACAACGTTATTTAATGTGACTTTTTGTTATCTTTAATGAGTACGTGTTGTGTGAAACCTGATAAATAAGTAACTTTGTATACTGCTGGAACCGCACTGAAATTGAATCGCGCTAAAATTTTCATTCATTCACGGTGGGACTCAGAAAGTTTCCGAATTATATCCTATAGCTCAGTTCAAAAAGACGCTGGTGACACACGGACAGGTCGAGATGACTTGCCCAAAAATCGATTCGGCTTGTCAATGCTGTTCAAGTGTGATTTCAGAACGAGTAATTCAAGCATAATTTGGGCTAATGTTTATTTAAGAGCCTAAATTCATTCACTGGCAGAAATTTTCGTTGAATTGGCTTAACTTAAGTCAATCCAGAACAGAATTAAGCCAAGCCAGAATGAGCTTGTTTTATCTGTGGTAAGAATCTGTATATCAGTTCCAGGCATCACTGCAGGTCGCCAATTGTAGCTCTTTTTGCGTGCAATCGCTGGGTTTACAGTTATCACTGAATTGTTACGTGCTATAAGGCATTTCGATACAGCGGCTAATAGTAAGTAAGTGTATCTCAAACATCTATGCATCTTTGTCACGAATTGTTGTTTAAACTTGCTGAATTCCGATTTTCATTTAATCCAGAAGGACATCTGTTTAACGCTAGTACGCGAAATTGTTTATGCCAAGAGTTGACGACGGGTACTTGATAATGGTATTCTTACTGCATGGCTTTAAGAGCTTTGATATAATCCTCAACGTATTGACCGCTATCGCTGCCACATATTTTAAAAATTTGGGAGATAATCTTGATTCCCATTAAATAAGAGGAACCCAAAAATTTCAGCTGAGATTTCGTGACTCAACATGGAAGTAAAATAACTGAACGTTTCGGTCTCCTCGAGTTCAGGAGGAAACTGATCGCGTCCATATACATAGCCTGATTGTATAACGATAGCGAAGCGTGTCATACTGTTCTCAATAAGCCGTCGTCAACTCTCGGTTATGCTAAACGTTTGCAGATTCGTTCGCAAACTGCATTTGAATTTTAAATTGCCTGAAAATAATTCGTTGTAAATTTTATTTTAGGTTATTGTGCGATCACGAGATTACAATTTACTAACAATGAGCGTTCTATCGTTTGTCGGACTTCTGTATCCTTTAGAATATATGTTTCCTGTGATACCTTTGTTGCCAGTTGTTATGCCAAATTCAGAGCAGGTAATGAATCAATTAAAAGCAGGTTGAAAACTTACTTATATATTTTTGAATCAATTGAATCTGATTTTTTATACTAGAAGGTGGATCGTCCCACTATTGCGCAGGGAGCGGTATCACTCCTATCAATCAAGCGACGTTTATAGTTACGGATACATTTTTGCACTCATGAACTATCATTTTTTCCAGCCTCGAAAACCTTTATATTCCCAAAGTTAAGCAATTATAGCATTAGACTGATACCCACAAAGCCATGCATAGATCAGTGTGGTGTCCTAACGCATGCAATACCGCATCAAGCCAAAATGGTTATCTTTATCATAGATACATGCAAATGAATCGTCATATCGTTTTCAGCATCTTCTAAAACCTTTATAACTGCAAATGCACGAAATTATAACATTACGTTGTAAATTACGAAATCATGCATGGCTCATGGGCTATCATTGGATGCCGTACCTTTCCAAAAGCTACATCGGTCACAGATACAGTCAAACAAATCACTTCAACGTTTTTCAGCGTCCTCGAAAGCCTTTATTACCACAAATACAGCAAACTATAACACGTTATGATAACACGCTGAAAATCATTATAATACGTTGAAAATCACGAAATCATGCATGGCTCGGGCATAGTGTCGTAGGATACAGTACCAATTCAAAAGGATTACATCGGTCACAGATACACTCAAATGAATCGGTCCATCGTTTTCGGCATCCTCAAAAACTTTTGTAGTAACAGATGCAACAAAATATGACATTACATATAAAATAACGAAATCGTGAATGGTTCTTGCGTGGGGGGCGCCATAGGATATAGTACTATTTTACATTGGAAACACCAGTTACAAATACGTTCAAATAAATCACACCATTGTTTTAGCTGCCCTGAAAACCTTTATTGCGACCATATAATTATGCTGATTAACAATTGTTTTAAAAGTATAATATATAATGTGTTGAAATGGATTCTTTTGTGGCCCCATTTTATGCACTATCTCTTTATCCGCGAGACTGACAATAAATGTTTGTTCACAAAGTTGTAGATCTTATCCAGACGAATATAAAAGATATGATATTTTTTGATATGAGGCTCGTGTTTTGAGATATAACTGGAAAGGCATTTTCTCTCGGTCACAAACATTGAGGGGGGCTTTCTTTACCCTCTTTAAAAGAGCCTAGCATGCCATATGCCAGGGTTGCATCGAGTCTATACGGAGTAATGCGCGAGGCTATAAGCTATCATGTGAAAAATACTCCAGGAATATGTCTTTATTCGTTCTTGAGATATTTAGAAAAAACTAGCCAGACCAAGGATTCTCGAACGGAAGAGCCAGACACTGTAAAAATATGTCAGTGCTCATACAAATAAATGCGTTTTAGCTTCGGTCACAGCGATAAAGTACAGTTTGACACTATGTGTTATAGAGGAAGAAATTTGTTTTGAAGCAAAAGATATACCTGGACGAGTGAATAAAATATATCAGCATGAGTTTTCGTTTAACGCAAAGTATTTTGACAATGCCGAACCTCATTTAATTTCGATGTTAACGCGTATACATGAGCAGTTGTATAGATATCTATGATATTCCGCTTTACCATACTTTAATATTCAAATTCGTAATTTGGATCTTTCAGCAGAATCTGCTTTAAATGTGAGCAAAATTTGAATATATCTTTTAAACAAATTTTAATTGAATTTTGATCGTTTTAAAAAATCTAAATGTTTGAGCCTCATTCGGAATTTTTAACGGTTATATTTTTTTTTCAGACATTTGTTTTTGGCTTCTGAAAATAAAAGGAAAATTTGACTTCGAGTCCTACAGCTTTATCATTAGTTTCTTGTTGTTATGTGCGAGTCCAATGTTAATGCTTACGTACACCTGAGTTCTTTTATGAAGCCAGGTCACAGTTTTAAAAGCCACGTCCGCCCACAATTTATTCCCGATTTTTGATATGCACTCGGCCATAATATGCTATAAAGAAACACGTAAGCGCTGCAACTTATTTTAGTGCTATTTTCATACTAAAGTAGCATTTTTAGACGTAAATCTTGTTCGTTGATCGCATGAATTTTGTAATTGTTCTTTGACTGCCAGAATTTGGTAATTTACGTCACTGAATGAGGTCGCAATTGTGAGTTTTTGGTACTATACATATTGCTAAATTCAGCACCTTGATTGATGAATGATCGCACATGTGTGAAATTAAGAAATATACGTTTACGCAATCTGCGTTCATACGCAACGTAGCTCTGTTCGCATTCCCTAATTAGCGAGCACAATTGTGAGCGGTGATTTTGGTAGTTTTTAGTTAGTGAACTTGATAAAAAAACAACCACCTTGACGCGTTTGAGTTTTATCATGCTTTTATGTAATTTTTTCACATAAATTTGAAAATATTTGAAACTAATTTTTTTCAGTTATATTGCAAAACAGCGTATACAGGTTTGACGTAGCTTTAAGTTCTATGTTTGTCTAATTTTTTACTTTGATGCTTTTTATTCTTTGTTTAGATTCTGTTCAAACATTAAAGAAATTCTAAGTTCACAATTTGCGTTTCAACTTTTTAAGTATAAATCTGAACGTATGAACAGCAGCTTAAAGTTCATAGTTTTTTCCTAATGAATCCATTTCACTACGGCCCACTGCGATGACAGGTTTTTAAGGAAAAAATTCTCACCAATCTGAATTGTGTAAGTAATTTTTTTCATGCCATTGGTTAGACGTGAAAACAGTTGTAACTGGATTTAAATTACAATTTTTGTTTTCATCTTTTGGCAATTTTAATTTTAATTTTACCAGTCGAACTTATTACGTTTGTAACCGTTAGGTTAAGCCAAACAGTAACTAAATTTATTAATTTTTGCAACTATGTTATAAATTTAGTGGCTACACTCTACAAAAAATAGCTATCAGTCCTTGAACAATTGATTTTAAGACAGGTAATCCTATACTATTGTTTTTGTATGAATATTGAAAGCATAATTCTTTACGTCATGAATTCATTTGCATTTCTAGAATCGATGAACTGTTATTTGTCGCTGCGACGAAAGCTCGCTTGAAAATCCTGTTTACTAGCCATTACGGTGCTATAGCAGGCATCCTTTGGGCTCCTAGCAAACCTAGCCAACAACAACACGCACACCATTTTGTACCATTCGCTGAATTTAATTAGTAGTAGTACAACACTTTCAAGCGTAATTAGCTGTTGTCGAACAACTGCAAGATTTAAAAGAAAAAAATAGCAGTTAACCTATACTGATCTGATATATTTTTGTCATATATTGAAATGTTTCACATTTTAGCTGCTTCTGGCACCAACTCCGTATGTCATTGGCGTTCCAACGAGTTTCTTTCACCGCAAACATCTTTATCGATTGCCATGCGACATAATATTGGTCGACCTAGATACTTCCAAGGTAGACGAAAATTTTTTATGATATTTATTTGGGTGTCACATACAGCGTTATATGTTACATGACATTAGACATAAAATGCGTGGAACGTTATTATCTTTACGAATTGTTTATTGTTTTGTTCAGTATTGTTTAAATTTAAGCAGCAGCCAACAGGCTCTGAATACGTTGTCTTATACATGTTACATTCTGTTGTCATCTGTCACTGGCACTAAATTTTTATATCGGTTAGTTTGCTAACGGTGTGGATGTACATTTTGAGCAAAGCGAAAGACTGTTCATATCTGTAAGTATACGGGTAGCCCATATGCGGCTCTGTGGATGAATCTGGTTCACAGCTTTAGCTATCAACACTTAACATTACCGATGGCTTGCTATTTCTTTTACAGTTTACGAGTTATCCAAAAATTATTTTAAAGTTGATTATGCGGAAGAAATTGTGTCACTCTGTTTTTAACACGAGTCGAATTTTTAACCTTAAAGTTTACATGCTTCAACGCGGAACATAATGCCATCCGTCCATGGTCCAACATTTTAAGGTTCCTTAGTGTTATTACTTCTCAGCTAATCCTAGTACGCAGCGGTAATGCAAAGCTAGACATAATGCCATCCGTCCATGGTCCAACATTTTAAGGTTCCTTAGTGTTATTACTTCTCAGCTAATCCTAGTACGCAGCGGTAATGCAAAGCTAGACATAATGCCATCCGTCCATGGTCCAACATTTTAAGGTTCCTTAGTGTTATTACTTCTCAGCTAATCCTAGTACGCAGCGGTAATGCAAAGCTAGACATAATGCCATCCGTCCATGGTCCAACATTTTAAGGTTCCTTAGTGTTATTACTTCTCAGCTAATCCTAGTACGCAGCGGTAATGCAAAGCTAGACATAATGCCATCCGTCCATGGTCCAACATTTTAAGGTTCCTTATTGTTATTACTTCTCAGCTAATCCTAGTACGCAGCGGTAATGCAAAGCTAGACATAATGCCATCCTCCTTCCACTTTTCACAGCTAATCCTAGTACGCAGCGGTAATGCAAAGCTAGACTTATTATACATTTGGGAATCTTTGGAGTTAATAATCGTTAGAACAAAAATACCGAAAAAGAACCGTATCATTAAGATGAATATTCCTGTGAGGTATATTTGTACCAAGCACTTGAAAACTCTAAAACTACAGAAGTAAAATACGGTTGTTACGTAGTAGAATACTAATGGTTAAATTTGGATTGCAATTGGTGTGGCTTCTAAAATCCAGCCTCATTTGTTATTTCAAGTTTGCTGCAGTAAACAAACTCAAGTAAAGCTGTAAGACGAATGAAGAACATCACAACATCGTATTATCAAAGGAATTTGCATCCAACTTTACTGCTGCAGTTTATGGTGTTGTTGCTCACAGGTTTTTATTTAGTTCGCGGAGCGTCACGTCATTCTTGTTTTAACCCCTCCACAAGGTTTCTAACGCAAAAAGTTGGTCATTAACATGGCTGCCGACCCATGTTCTTGAAACACTAAATCCGCAGGTATCTACCAGCAGGGTTGAGGCGGGGTCTGAAATGATAATCTAAGAACCGGGAGACTGAAATAGTGAGCCAAAACCTGGAAGATTTAAACTTAGTGTTCCATGAACATGGTGGGTATATATTACGAGGTTTGAGAACATGGGTATGGTATAAGTCGGTGGTTCAAGAAGCTGGGTGGTCTGGATTAGGTGGTGTCAAGAAATTGTGTGGGGTAGTCATATTTATGATCTATTTGGTGGGACATAAACTTTAGGATAAGGGCAAAAACGACCGCGACGTACTCCGGGTTATAATATGTGAAATAGGAAGAGTGTCATACTCTTCACTCTTCGTACTCATCATCGACTCTTGTTTCAACTGATCGCTTTTCTTTTTTGCAATTTAAATCAACTTTTGTATGATTTGTAAAAATCATCGCTTTTAGGTAACGTATCCAGAAGGCATGGCGCTTCCAGAAATGCCACAACCTGAATTCTACGATCTCATGCGCCATTTTCATCAAGTAAATGTTAAATACCCAAATAACTGTTCAACTTAACACGGTTCGTCATTGTATTTTACATGAAACGATGCTATATTGTAGGTCTTGCAATTATGGGTTTTCGAAATTTTACACTGCCGTTGGGCTTAAAGGAACGATTTTGTACAATTTCTTTAATTAAATAATAAACATAAAAGTGTTAATGTAAGCTTTTTTGTGGATTATTGCGGAGGAGAGGGTCTTGTACAGTGAAATACAATTCTGTGTTTGTCTTGAAAACCGTTTTACTCTAAATATTGATGTTCATACCGTTTATAACCCAGGGAGGCTGGGTCGCTATTTTTACGAACGGGTTGGCCCAAATTGTTGACCTTATGCGTTTTCTGATTACTTTATACATTTCCTTGCTGTTAGGCTTTGGCTAACCTTTCAAAGGCTATCTGCTGTAGTAATATTACTTCATCAAATCGAACTATGCACAAATCTAATGTAATCAAATGCCTTCGAGCGCTCCCCTTGTATAAATTTTGCATAAAAATTTTGGAGAACGGTAAAAATATAGTGTCCATTCATTAATTGATATGGATATCGCCTACTTTTGTCACAGCCGCATGTTTGTAACATTATTTTCGGCATTAGTTAAACATACTGTACATTCGGGGAACGGAAGCGATCCATTTCACACCACTGCAGTAGTAGTTTTTATTTACCTTAAAACTTTTTCTAATACGCATTCCAACAAAAGCTGAATGAATTTTTTTATTTTTGTTTGAAATATTTATTTTTAATTTTCGCTGTATAATCCAGTATGTAATATTTTCAAATACGCAAGGTGGTTTAAATATCGTTAAGTAAAGGTATTTCAAATTATTGTATAATTATCAAGCGTGAGGGTAGTGGGGAAGTGTATGATGCTTCGCTGCCCTTTCATGTGAAAGCTTGTTAGATGCCGCGTAAGTTTTAGCCTTACCCTGTCTCTCCAAACTAGTTAGTTTGACTGATCCAACTCAAAACTTTTGGGAGGGGTTTGTCTGACCCCATCAAAACTGAGGGTAATGTTTTGACAAAGGATATATGACCGGAAACGGAGGTATCATCTAGCAGGGATTAACATTACAGTGTCGAGAAATGTCATACTCTGCCAGATTATGCGTTCTTGCTAGTGAATCATATTAACCTGTCTAACAAGCTTAAGCTATCGGAAACTGAATACATGCAGGGAGCTTGAAACATTTGTCTTTCTAGTAGAAGGGTGTCGCAGCAGTGATCTTCGCCGCGTGCGGTCTTAGCAAGGATATGTTGTGTAACCCCGGATATTCCTGATATTGACAGCGTGCTCAATGCGTCGCTTGGTGCTGTTACTAAAAAACCAAATACCCAGTAACCTAAATTTCTATAGGAAATTTGATGCATCAATACGTATATCAGCATTGCTCTACACTCAACAGACGCTGAGGCGCATAAATGACATACCCTTTGGTAAAATAATAGCAATAAACAGCTAAGATACTAATCATCCGTTTGTGTAAGATATAGATATCACCAAGAGATCAACTTAAGCAGCAATCTAAAAAACGTAATAGCCGTTAAGCAAAAGCAATCTGAACTCCCTAAATTATTATCCAAAATTCGAAAACATGTCATAATCTGCCTCTAAGGTAAGTTTTTGAATCTGGACGCGAATTGTATTTTCAGATACACGTATACAGCAAATATACACATTTCTTTTCTAGCCTCTTAAATTTGATATTCTACCACTTGATAAAACTAATTTAGCAGATATTTACTTATTTAAATGTAAAAGCATGCATGAATTTGTGATATTTTCTGCAAGCCAATTTCGATTGGTTAGCGGACCACTGCGGTCGTATATCAAAAGCATTTAAATACAACCGCAGTAATACTATACAATCAAGTTCAGACTCGTAAGTTCAGTAGACAAACGGTGAAAACAACGTCACAGCCTTACAGCTGCGACGAAAAATGTATGTTAGACGATATATATGTTAATAATGAAAAATTATTAAAGGTAATATCAACGCTGTCGACCGCTGCGACCTCAGCGAGTTATAATTCCGATGAGCCGTCCAGTTGTGATCAAAGCATTCGTAGCAACAGCGTTTGCAGCAATATTAGCAGCAGTTGTACCAGCTACGCTAGTAGCAGCAATAACATTGGAACACCGATGGCTGGGGGTGATTTGCTTTCCTATGTCGATAAATACGATACAGAAATGGGGTCGATTAAACATAACCAGTTGCTGCAGTTTGGAATTGAGCCCGATATGCTTGACGTTGCATTACGCGTTGGGATGGTATGTTTATTGGTTGTTGTCTGAATTTGCTCCTTCATATGTAGACGCTTTGTGAAAAGCGCTGCGTATTTTGAATATTAAGAATTTAAACGTCACTTATTAATATACATTAACATAACATAAACTGGTATTCCTCGAATTAGAGTAACGGGGTTTAGCATGAGGAGTTAAAACCGCCATCATGATCCTTTCACTAAGGACATAGGTGCACGCAGCGGAGTCGAGGCGGGGTTATCTATTTAGGTCCTATTTACGCTCAGCCTGACAGTTAAGCAGCACGTTAGGCCAGGCCAGCTGCGCGCAGGAGGATTGTGGGAAATCTGGCAATAATTTGGGAAAAATTTGTTACAAAGTTTGAGGAAAATTTTAGCAAAATAGGGCAAAATTATGAGTTCCTAAAAATTTCGAAAATTGGCCACACCCCGAGGATGTCCCGGCTAGAACTCTCCACCCCCCCCCGCCCCTTTCTGAGTCGACGGACACCGCGCCCCCAAGTTATGCAAGGGTTTACTGAAACCGGTTTACCAGATATTCATAAAAACAGTTACTAATTTTATCTACAAACGTAGTGTAAAATGTTAAGGGTTAATTTATAGGTTATTTATTACGCATTCATGAAGCGGATTGGTGATCCAAATACCAAGGAACTTGATTTCTTAGTTGTTGCGGTTATTTTAAATTCGGGCACCAACAGAGGAATTGAATTGCCCAATTGTAGCAATATAAAATGGCTTAATATTTGCGTTTGTTTTCCTGCTATCGAATATTCATGTAATAGTTAAGCGCAACAAATTACACTCATTAGTTATTGCATGTATCTTTATTCCCAACAAAATATATGATTAGATACTCCAAGCTGAATTAACCTATGCGGAAAGAAAGAAGTTAGATCTTTGGAAAACGCAAAAAATGTACTAAAGTTGAATTACTATAATTGGAGTGCTTCCTTGCCATGACAATTATACTTGGAGTTACGGTAAAATGAAAAATAATCTTGATAACTTTGGCAATTTTAATAACTATATTGATTGCCAGCTTTACTGTTATTTTGACTGCTACCATAGTACATAAAAGTGTGGTTCATAAATTCGGTTTCACTATAACTTAAGTGACTTTATCTTGAAACGCAATTTAATCAAAATAAAAGAAATACATTTTTTCAAAGTCTGCAGTATATACAGCCTTCGAAAACATACATATAAAAGTTAATTGTATTCTAAATCGATGAGCCAAAGTCGTGTAAACTATGAAAGGTTCGTAAAACGATTCATTGTGCGGGTTAGACGTCGTATCCATTTTTTTTAATTTTACTTGGAAATTATAGTATTACTTTCATTTTATTATGTTTCAACTGTACTACTGTATTTTGTTTGTGATTAGCTTATTATAATTGCTTGAGTATTATGCAAAATTAATGTTATGCATCCTAAATTATCGTTTTAAAGATATCGTTAGCATCACGAAGTAAATGAAAGTTGTTTTACGTTATTTTGCGAAAAAATTTTTTTGCCGACTCGCTTAGTTGCAAGCAGGTTCCCCTTCAATTATCAGATTTGTTTGTTGTGGCCATAAACTACGATGAAAGGCAAGTTTAAACAATGCCATTTGAAGAAATAAATATTATTTTAGGTTCGATTTTTCAATTCTGCCAATGTTCTTGGCGGCCTGTCGGATCATTTACGCATTTTACGGCTGTATCCACGACCCGTTATAGCACTTCAGCTCGATACATTCATACGTTCGCGACCAAAACGGACCCAATTTGTTTACAATCTTGCAAAAACACAAGCAGTCGAATTTTTTTCTGAAGCATGTTTATTGCCAACATGCTCGGCATTTGTTCGGATACAAAATGGTACGTTTTATGGTATATATATGTTATTCATGATATGATTAGACTGTAGAATAAAGATAATTTTTGCTATACTACCAAAAATAAGGTGGTAATCTTACCAAAAATGTAAGGCGGTGACGCACCCTTACCATGATGGTTGCTGTGGAAAGAAATCAAGGCTAGTAAATTTCTATGCAGAAGTCGACGAGCCTTATATTCTTAGCCAAAAAGTTATCGTCGTCATTTTGTTACTCTAAAGCACGACACGCAATGCTAGCAAACCAATATCTTTTGAGTCGAAAATTAGCGCTTAACATTTTATCCTAAAGAACGATAAAATAGCGTCTTTGACATGCTAACGCAGTATTTGGAAGCCCCAAACTGAGACGAATATTATAGCTGTCCTACATGAGGACTTTATATAAACTTGATCCAAAATTCATTTAATTACCTGTTATACTTCTGCAACCAAAACTACAAAATTTGAGCTTATTTTGCAGAGATAGGTCTGGGTCATTGTCTCATGACCCAGTAACCCCGTGACCCACGGAAGGTGTGATCCAGTGACTCAGTTCCCCAACTGACTCAGTGACCCAATGACCCGGCCGAAATAGTGACGCATTTGACACAGTGAACCAGTTCAATCTCTGGTGTTCGTCATGTTCACTATGAAATTACGGAGGGCAAAGGCACCACGTATACCCTTATTTTCTTCCACATACGTGTGGATTCTTTGCCATTGACGTAGCGCTACCCAGGCTGAATCAGGAGACAAAATTTCGCCAAGCCCAGCCAAAAATTTTTCAATTTAGCCATCAAATCGATGTGCGACGTTGGAGTTCGAACACGCAGATCGTTTTGGATTGAGCCAGTTTCATTGGTTGGTGGTCATATTTTTGGATGATTTATTGCAGTTGAGCGTTATAGATTGAGGCGGCGAAAGCCCGCAGGCTTGCAAAAGCTCAAAAATGCTGTCCACGCCGTTCGGGCCCGCGAGTACCTGGGCCCCGTACACCTCTGGTTGCTGTACAGGTATTATTATAATGAGTGAAATCGGAATGCATCAGACAGCTTAAGGCGCCCAACATTCGTAGCATAGGCGATACAGGGTCACGACCGACAACCCAGTGACACACCGAGGCGGTGATTCAGTGACCCAGTTCCCCGATTAACCCAGTGACATAGTGACTGGACCAAAATAGTGATCCAGTGACCCTGTTCCATACCAAAATAAGTATAAAAAACGGGATTGTTCAAATCCAGGTCCGCTATAGAGACATACTAATGCGATTTAATTCATATTATAAGCAGGTGCGTAATCACAATAGTGAATAGTGTGTTAAATTCTTGATTAACCTCATTTGCTTATATTCATTTATCATGAACTGTCGTGTTCTAAAAATGATGTCATCAATAGGATGATCAATCATGTGTTTGCCGATTTTGTGCTACGAAATAGTATGAGATTTTGCCATGTTTTTCTGAAAATGTTCATGTTGCTTTAGTTTCTACACTTACATTATATTATATTATATCTTGTGTAGGGCGTACAGCAAGTACTTATCAAATGTCAAAATTTTAAAACTATATAAGAACTGTAGCCTCCAATTTTTTAAAAATAGCAGCAATTGCTTAACTTATACAAATACCACCCAACGGTGATTAATTGTATTGTCAGGCAACAAGTTTTTTTTGTTTAGCCGATACTAAGTGATCAGGACCAAACTTCTGAATTCAAATAAGTATTTATTTATTAAAGGGATATAATATTTGGTCCGAAATTCTAATTGAAATTTAAGAATAAATTAAAATAATCATAAAAAATTTAGGAATCTTTGATCCGGTCAAAGTTGGAGACAAACTAAAATGGTATTACGATGGCGATTGTCAATCAACAACGTTTAACGTCTATAATGAATCAAATACCTCTGATTCAAGGTTGTTGAATGCGTATCGCGTATTTATCGTGCAACGCCCTAAATCACCAAATGGCTGTTGCGAATCAAATATAGTTGAAAGTAAGTCACACGAAATGTACTAGTGATAATGTGATATTTTTTCCGTAATTGAAATATAGGACCAAGTTTCCCCTAGGTGAAATATGTTATAGCGTTTATACGGCCAATGTCACCTTTAGGGGCCGGGCGTTATAACGTTAGAAAAAAGAACAGCTTAGAGCGGGGGTTCGGGGGCGGCAGCCCCCCGAATTAGGCTTAGGCTTAGTACATGGCTCATATAGGAACCTTAGCTTAGGCTAAGACTAAGGCTTAGGCTTAGTATCTCGAGAACGGCATGCCATATATTTCACTTCCACCCCTAAAGGTTACATTGGCCAATGCATTTATATCTTTCGTCATGTTTGCATACTTTTCCAAGAATTGGTCCACAACAACGTCCTGCAACTTGAGCAGCAAACCTTAGCAAACTTATAAAATATCATCTTTCGCAATAAAGGTTTAATTTTTTTTGCAACAATCTCGAAACATTAAGTGTGCGGAGAAGTATTTGGAGATTACAATTGCGCTAACTTTCGGTATTAATATCGTTTGACAAACAGTAGGATTCATTTCCGTAGCTCTAAAACATAATTATCCAATGTCCGTCTGGTGGGAGTAAGAGTAGATGAATGATTTGAGAGCCATATTGCAACACGTCGCTCACAGTTGTAAGGAAGCATATTTGTTACAAATTGTGGTAGTTACCTACCACCAATATGTTTCATGCTGAAGCGTACGAAATTTGAAATGCAGATTTAAGTTTTTCAATAAAATTCCATCATGCTCGTAAATTATAATTGCACATTTCACTTTTTCTAAATGAGCCGTGAGACCGTCACCCACTATATTCTTCGCGCGCCGACAGAAACGTGCCTTTGCTGCAACCATTAACCATATTTACGTCGTACGTGCATTAGTCGAGTCCATATTTACTCAGATCTACTAAGTTACTGCCACCGTGTATTTAACACGACAGTCGTTACAGTCAAGGCTCATTACGTGCGATAAAAGCTATGTTGATAGTTGTTGCAATATTGACGCGTGCGAAGCTGTTGCACGCATTACTCTATGAACGCGGCACAACAGCTAGACCTTATGCCTTAAGATACAGTTAAGCCTTATTAGGTGTCGTGCCCATCTGGAAAATGTGCGGATGTCTCCGCCACCACCCCCAATCCCCTTGGCGCAAACCCTGGCAAACCCCGGGTGCCGTGGAGTTTCACGAAAGGTGTAAAAATTGAGAAAAGCTAAGGAAAATCAGTAAGAACAAAATGGGAAGGGGAAAGTTATGAACTTTTAAAAATGTTGACATTCTATCTCCCTTCCATAGTACCCCCGACAGGTTGGATCTCTGGTAGGCCAAACATCTACTCTATCCCTCCCGGCGGCGCCGACTATCCTCCCATGGGACCTAGGACCTTGCGCTTGTACGGTTGAGACTGTTCTTAACAAGATTCGTATGTTGCTATAAAGGTTCGAATGCACATAACAACATTCGAGCGGAAACAACTGATAAGAATGTGATGAACATTAGCAATGTTGTTACATATAAGTGCTTTCGCATAACAATGTACCAAAGATGTTACGAAGAACCCATTTTGCGTAACAACTCACCAAGGTTTCAACATACAGTGGAATGTAATGTTTTCATACACATGTGTGTATACGTTGACGTATACGTCGGCCCCTAAAGTTGACATGGGCGCAAAGTTATGTGTAAAAAATCATGCGATCCGTATGTGTAAACTTATACAAAAGATATGTAAATAATTAAACATATTACAGGCAATAACTGCGCAATTTATTATATCTTATGTTGGCATGGTCATACATTATATACAAATTGCAAGACAACGTAAAATTTGCTCTCCATTAAGTTGCTATATTTGGGTACCCTTGTGAACAGCGTCAGACAATAATCATGTGAAATTACCATTATACGAATTTTATGACAGATATTTGCCAATTAATGATTTGACATAATTTTATTTGAAACAGATCTAACGTGAAAAATTAAATACACTATATTTATTTATAAAAACTTCCTAGTTATATCAAAAGTCCTACCAACATTCTGCTCGTCTTTGAACTCATAATGCAGTCAGAACTTGTTTTAGCGAGATTCTAGGTATCGTTGTATTTCATAAAATATTAAATCGATTATTAAAGAATAAATCCGCCGAATACTGATAGTTTTCGCCAAAATATCGAGGTCCGAAATTCTGGACTAAAGCATTTGATGCCATTGGGAAGAATCAAATACATCATCGATAACAACTCCGAAAGTACATTTCCAAAACCAATGAGTCCGTTGTTGCATGCAAAGTTTATCAGTGGGCCGTATTTTTCCTAAATAATAGGTCCAATTTTTCCTCTCTGCGTTTATTAGCAAGTTCATTTTAGTCGAAATTAGCATTATAATTCTTTTTCCTTCATGTGGTTTTTTTCGAAAGTTATTATTATGCCTATGTAACAAACATTTCTTGGGAGCTATTTAAATTTTTCACGTAGAAATTTCAGGATATTCAACTAATACTGTATTTAGTTGTTTTCCAATACATTCAGTCAAGGCTGTTTCTGATCAAAATGTCTTTGGGCACCGAACTTTTGACACTCTGAATGTGGAACCAGTAACCGGTGTTAGTTAACGACGACGCCGCTTTCGACCACGAATGATCAAATCTTGCCAAGGAAGTATTCCGAAAACACAGGTACCCATCCTGCACGACTGCGCGTTGTTACGAAATAGTCGCCGGATGCGAAAGTATGGAATTTGGACGGCTGTGCCAGACGCCCTGGCGACCCTGTTGTAGAGGTGTTTTTGAGAGTATTGGTCCTGAACTCCGACGGCATCTGAAATCTACATGTAAAATATGTACTTTTAGTATTAATACATATGTGACTGGAAGTGGTACGTTTAAACAGTATTGAAAGGTTATACAGGATAAAACATATGAGATATATTATGTATATGTACATATACTTATGATTTTACATTAGTGCACTGCAACGTCACAGATCACCGACCTATGCTTAGAATTCACATAATTCTAAATGACTTATGATACTGACCCTCGTTAAATAATCAGTTCATATCCATCCAATTGTATTAGTGACAAAATATTTATTCTTGTTATAAATGTAAGAAAATGACTAAAGGTAACCATTGCCAGCGGTTCCAGATTGGGCGAGCGGGTCGAGCCCTCTATCAGGCATTATGGCAGAACCATCAAAAATTTCGAAAATTTAAAATGCATAAAATATTACAAAATTTTATTGAAAAAGTATGGGTCCAGAGGTCCAAGACCACAGCTTCATCAATAATTTCTGGTACCGACAGTGCGTATAAATTTTTGAGTATCAGGGACAAAACAAACGCTTGTCAAATAAATTAATGTGTAACAAATTTGGGAGTTAAAATGTCTTCCCAATATTGCAAGCTTGAAATGTGTTTCAAACAACAGTTTCCAAGTAGAGTTTTATGTAACGCTCATTTTCATGGACGCATTTAAGAAATCGTTTCTCCTACAACAGATAGATTGATTTCAAATTGAATATGCAGTAAACTTAGCTTCAACGTTTTCGTTATATCGAAAATGTTCATAGTATTTTGTCAAACTGATACGAATTAGTAAGGTAAAATCCGTAAACTTTAACGAATTATTGCACAAAGAAATACTATTAAAATTGAGCTGAATGTCTACTTTTGTTAAAAAATTTGGTGTTATTTTCAAAAATCGAGTCAGCACTCCTCTCTGATTTTCCGCGAAAAAGATTTGTCTTCTAGTTGTCAGTAAAAATATAAAAAACTGAACACTTTAAGTCATTGCAAACATGTAGTTCTTTTCTACGCAGCAAGTGTTTATATAATGTTGTTTATATATGAGCTATGAATACAACTGGTAAGCTTGCGCTTACTAAAACTTATATACACTACCCTAACAAATGCTAGCACGAATTCGCACTTAAAACTACAGTCTACAACATTAATTGTTCGACAAATAGGAACCGGCGATGCGTTTGTACAAAATCTGATTAAAAAATAAATTGAACAATAATTCTGCTTTGTCATTAGGATTGAAATAGGTCGTACAAATATCAATACATCGAATTTCATTATACGGTGGAGAAACGTTAAATATAGAAAGTTTGCAAACTTACAGTTTTGCCCAGCATTACGTTGCCACAGTCCGGCAAAGCACCTATTCGGCATCGTAAAAACCAAAAATAGCACAGCGATACACATGCTCTGGGCAAATCCTGGATTTGATAAACGTGCCATATTAGTTGACAGATAAGCTAACTGTAATTGATAAAATTTTACTAAATTTCCAAAGCATTAGAACCTTTAAATAAATGCACATGTTAACAAAATATATAAGTTACTGAACGGCTGGGTTCAAATTGCATCTAATTAGATAATTTCGGAAGTTTTGATTTGTACTGTTGCGGTGAAAATCTTGTATTTATTTGCAGTAAGTGGTAATGATTTACAGTTATACGTTAAATACTATCGCATCTTTCCAATAAACGTGTATTAGAAACGACTATTACTATATTTGTTCAATATATATTAATATATTTATACTATATTAAAATGAAGTGTCTGTTTTTATGGTCATTTTAATTGTCTTGTCTTGGTATTTAAGATTGCAGGAATATATCTATCACATTTGATAAAAAATCCTCGGCAAATATTATTGCCCAACAATAATCCAGCACAATCTAAAGTTTATTGGCTGAATAAATAGAAGTTATGCCATTGTCGATATACTTTAAGCCTAATCATTCACCATAAACGTCGCATACCGTACAATACGTAGACTTAGCATGAGCTTAAGGTCATGGGCTGCCGTCCTCCAAACCCCAAGCACTAAGTCGTTCTTCTTATTTACCGTATACGTACGACCTCTGAAGCTAACATGGGCGAAAATCCAAAACTAGTTTTAATTTCTGCGTTGCTTTTCAGAAACAGCAGTCGCACAACTTCAACAAAACGAGTCCGAAGACTCGAGCAGCAGCAGCTCAATGTCGTCAATTACGGATCTTATTTTCAAATCTCCGGACAAAGAGTTTGACCCGTTGGCAAGTATGAATTTGAACTGAATAAGCGTTGATTCATTGTTTAGCTGATATTGAACGCAACACACGGTTACGGTCAGTAGACTCGCAAGTACTACATATTTCGCTCAAAAACTAATAATTTATTCAGTTCTAAAGTTCGGTATATATCCTTTGGTAAAAGCTTTATACAGAAGAATCTGTCGTATCGCCTAACCTAGAACTACCTGAGTTTGTGTCGCACCCGATATAAGCTATAATATTGCCGATTTATCTGAGATTTATATCAAGCTACGAGTTCACAAGCTAGAGCTAAGCTTTCCAAACTGAGTTCCAAAGTGTGTTTACCAATGATTGATTGTACTCTCGAATGAAAATTATATTGCATTCTTTTCAAGGCTTAAGTCGCATTGCGAAGCAACACTGAAGCAATAATAGCGTGGGTGTGCAAACTGAGTGCCGAAGTCTCTTTACTAATTATTGATTTGTGCTTTCGCATGAAAACAATATTGCATTGTTTTCAAAGCTTAAGTTACATTGAGAAGCGACACAGCGACAATAATAGCGTGGTTTGCAAACTGAGTGCCGAAGTCTATTTACCAATTATTGATTTGTACTTTTGAAAAAAGAAATATTGCACAGCTTTCAAGACTTAAGTTGCATTGCAAAGCGATAGTAGAGATGCACCGGCGTCTGGATGCAGAATTTGCAGACAAATTATTACTAAAATTGGACATTTCAGTACATCACAGTGTTGTATGTGTGATTAAAATCACCGAGATATAACTGTGGTTAATAGATACCGGGCCATGTTTGAGTCTAGTTGGATCGGGTTGAAGTTTTTGTGCACACGGTCCTGTTTAGGTGCGGCTCCTTAATATTTAGTTTAGGTCCACACTTATTCTTGATCTATGTCGACTACGTCAACCGGGGAGATAAAGCAACAGCGCCTGCAAATTATGCGATTGCGTTGTAGTTCACGTTCCTGTCGTGCTGCCTGGGTATTTTTTGATAAGACACTGGCAGTGAACCTGCACACTGTCTACTTGTTATTCCCAATTTGTGTTAATCGGATTATTGTCTGCCGTGTCATCTCTGGTCGGATCGGGATTATTGTCTGCCGTGTCATCTCTGGTCGGATCGGGCCGTGTTACGGTCACGTTGGGTCGGGTTGTTATGTGAATATTTTTCAAGCTGATGCAGCTTTAGTGAATATTACAGTTACGTGTAAGTAACCAGTGCTTACTTCGTCAATTACGGTAATGTGTTGGCCGTTTAATCATTTACAAAACACTGTTGTCCACGCATTTCTTTGGCAATTTTATGAGATTTTACGACAGTGTGAGATACTTTCCGAGCCGTAACTAATAATAATTTAAACGAAGTATTACGGATTAACATTCATAAATTTCTTAGCGTGGTATTGATCTACTTTTGAAGATTTGTGTAAAGTCTTGGGTTAAGGGTTGTGATTGATACTTTGACGTCGGGTTTCCAGACTGCATACGGTGACCGTTAGCTACGTACACGCTTTTATGTTACCACTATTTATACTTGTATCATATGTATGTCTTCAAAGAAGAACACGCTGCGATAAAGTGTTATCAGTGGAGCTGTTTACCAACAAGTCATTACCAGGTGATACACGTTACGTTGACTATTTCAATGACTAGTCCGCTCTGGTACCAGTGGTATGAAACCCATAAATATATAAATGTAAATAACACTGTTTTTGTATTCAATCTGTTCTGTAAACTGTATTGTAGTTGAAAAGCTTCAGATCTTGATCCGGTTCCGTACTACATCGACAATGTTGACGAAATTTATCACGCACCAGTCAAGCTAGATTATCCGGCTGATGACGTGGCAAGCGGCTATGCTTTGTCAAATCAAAGTTCGACCGTTTCGTCACCTAACTCGAGCGTAAGTACTTGTGGTGGTGGAATCGATTCTGACGGCGATTTTGCTCGCTTTGCTGAAAATCTAGCCATAAAGTCCGAAGTAATGGGATTGGGGAATCAAGTAAGTTCTGCGATGCTCTCTAACGGCTGTAAAATTGGTGGCTTAAACGCACATGGTAGAATACAGTCGTGTAATTTAGCTTGATTGTTGTATTCTCTTTAAACATTACGAAAGCCGTATGCTTGATTCTGTGTAATAGCTAATTCTAAATTGCCTACAACAATATTTTTTAAACAAAAATGTATGAAATTTATTACATATGTAACAGCTTCAAATCCGGTGTTGTGCGAAGCTATTTGATAATAAAACTTCAATAATATTTAAGTACTGGTTCCGAATTTCTGGATTTTAATTCGTAATTATGTTTTTTGATGAAAAAAAAATTTTATTACTTTGTGGTTCGTCCGAAAATTGAAGTAACGCCAATGAATCTTTACACATAAATGGGTGTCGCTCAAAAAATTTGTCTATTTACGTAGTTTTCAAGTTTTGAGCCGAACATCATGTATATATTTATTATGCTTTACAATTATACAATGCAAAAATTCGCACTGCAATGGTGTCGTTTTACTAACATTGTTGGTAACCCAAACATAGTGTACACGAGTATCATCATAGGATATAAATCAATTTGTCTTATAAATGTTGTCTTTCGGCTTAATATATTATATGTTAGCGCATCAGTAGGCGAAATCCCTACCGTAAAAATTGTAAAAATTAATTATATTACAAAAACAAAATATAGAGCAAAATATAAATTCAATTACAAAGTACCGTTCGGCCATTAGAGCGCTAAATTCGAGTAAATACCCATAGCTTCTGTTTAGACATAGCCGAAAGCGGTAAACGGCATAACTAGCAGAATATGACCTTGCTACGTAATTGTACAACGGAGTATCCTTTTTTTATAAAGCTATTAATTTAATGTAAAGATTGCGTATTTTCACATGGTTAATGCACTAAAGGTCCGAAATTTGTTGGGGACAACAAATGCATGAAACATCGCTAACTTCCCTGGTTTCCACAACAAGAACAATACGTTGCAGACTGTTTTCACATGGTTAATGCACTAAAGGTCCGAAATTTGTTGGGGACAACAAATGCATGAAACATCGCTAACTGCCTGGGACCCACAACAAGAACCATGCGTAGCAGACTGTTTTCACATGGTTAATGCACTAAAGGTCCGAAATTTGTTGGGGACAACAAATGCATGAAACACCGCTAACTGCCTGGGACCCACAACAAGAACCATACGTAGCAGACTGTTTTCACATGGTTAATGCACTAAAGGTCCGAAATTTGTTGGGGACAACAAATGCATGAAACATCGCTAACTGCCTGGGGCCACAACAAGAACCATACGTTGCAAACTATTTTATGCAACCCTGAAACTATTAAATTAATAATTTAATAATATAAACTTGTAAGTAATTTTTGCAAACTTAACAGTGACTTTGTCTAGTAATCGCTTTCCAAAAACTTGGGCTTTGCGAACAAGAGCACAAAACTGGAAATCTACTGCACAGGGATAGTTAGCCATGTGCCTTTTAGTTATTCCTCGAATCTACAAATGTGCCATGCGGGAGCGTCTCCAGAGCTGCAGAGTAATGGCCCTCTTCATTTTACTGACGGACGAAAAAACTTAAATGTTATAAAATAGGTCTAATGTAGATAACTGGCTTCTTCGCTTTTATTACCGATTTTTTCCGTTTTAACATCTCGTGAAGTTTATTTATTTGTTTATTATTTATTGATATGATAATTCGCCACGATTGTTCAGTGGGCAGATTCTCTGAAGCCTCCATAGCGCGCAGCGAAGTGTAAATCGGCAACAGAATAATTAGCCAAATATGTTACTCTAGCGTCAGGGTTCGATCAGCGGGTTATTTGAAAACAATAACAACAGAGTCATATGTGCGCTGTTCTGTTGTGGCGCAATTCAACCCGTGATGGGTTATTTGAAACTGTGCTAATGTGTTCGATGTTTTTTGTCGTGGTTTGATTCATCCCGTGGGTTATCTGAACAATGTCATATGCCAATTCTTGTCCTGTAGTGAAGTGATTCTATTCGCGTTTTATTTGAAAATAATATGAGCGGTGTCACAAGCGGGGTCTTCTTCTTGTGGTGTGGTTCAAATTCCCCATTTCAAAAGATATTATAAAATTTAACATAAATCTTTTAGACAATACAGCAAAACTGAAAACGTAGTCTTAAGTTTATTGGCATTTGTGACAGGGCACAGAAATAGTAAAAAAAAATTTCCTCAAAAATGTTTACCAGGAATTAGATGTTATATAGGATCTAAATTTTAATTCCAAACACAGTATGATTAATATTGAACTTGCAATGTCCTTATTTTGTATATCACCATGTAATTAGCTTTCGACGCCTGTGCTAATTAAGCAACAAATCACAAATGTTCTTTGTGACGCCTTGATTTGGTTGTTGTACTCGCAATAACTAGTAGTTGTGAATCTACAATTGCGTGCTTCCTTAACAAGCTTTCCTAACTCGATCAGAGATCAGAGGTAATTTACTCAATGCGGAGTGTAATCATAAAGGATAACACTACACAGCGTCACTCACGCGCTAGTTAATAATTTAATAGTCATCGATGTTTTAAACATATTGTGTCAGATAATTATAATAGTGAAAATGAGGAGAGTACATTATAGAGAAATCGATTGTAGGTGTAATGTGCGAACTACTATTAAAGCTCCATTCCAACTGCGCTACAACTAATTCTTGTTATCTTGTACGCGGCTCAAGTAACCCTGAGGGTCTTTACGTTATAACGTTGGAAAAAAGAACAGCTTATAGCGGGGGTTCGGGGGTGGCAGCCTCTCGACTTAGGCTTAGGCTTAGTGTACGTCTCATGAAAAGACCTTAGCCTAGGCTAAGGCTTAGGCCTAGTATATCGAGAACACCATGGTCTGCGTTTTATTTAGGATTACTTTGGCCCTATCTGCAATAAAAACAATACTGCAAACTCTGTAGAAAATATTACTGTGGCGACTAATTTGCTATATATACGTATATTTGTGTGTATCTCATGGAACATTTGAGCAAGGACGCTAAGTATCAATTTTTGGACCTTACGTATCAAATGTCAAAGAGGCTTATTTGATGACCAACAAGTCTTTCAAAGACTGGCATAGACTCGGCACTACCAGCATTTTCAGTAAACGATTCTTCAATAAAATAGAAATATAAATTATTGCGAGCACAAGCTCACCGTTTTATCTGTAACCTACCACGATCATTAGTTCCGCGTTTTATATTGAAAGTGGCCAAAGCTTTGGAAACAACAGCTGATATTAACAATATTTTCTAATTTTATGGCCCCGCATTTAGGGATACTCTATATATGCCCTTTTTAATTTCGAAACCAAAGAAACTATTATAACCTCTTTCGCGCCTCGATGATATTTTAGCGTCTATAATAAATCAATCTGAGCCAGTGTTTAAGTCTAACCGTGGAAAGCATGATCAAGTCTATATATACAATGATTTACTAAATTCGTGCTAGCACAAGGTTCACCGTTAGGTTAATCTCAGACACTAATTCGGCAAAAATAGGTTTGATCCCTGTAGTTTCTGGACTCAACAACGATGAACATGATCATTGGCTCTATTATGCTGAAAGTAAAGAGTATGTATGTCTTGCGATGATACAATGCCTACGATAGACCATGAAATGTGCAAGATTAGAAAAGGTTTTGATCTGTTTAGATTTAGTAAAGTTAGTTAATTGGCTAATGCTTGCTAAGATTTATATATATGTTGCATTGTAACATTTAAGCATCACCGTTTACTTCAACTGCTGCAACATTTAAAACATGTAAACGACTCTGCAAGTTCTGCAAAGCTTTTTCTGTTGCATGCAATAGCCATAGCCAACACATGGAATCTTGGTATATATTATGCGGGCAACAACTTGCACAAAGCAATGAAAGAATATGTAGCTTCAATTGTGAGCCTTTGTTACCACCGGAAATATTTTATTCGCCATTAATAAGCTCTTTTCTTGAGGGAATTGTGGACCCTGTTTAATATCAAAATGTGTCCTTTTAAAATATTACGAATAATTTAAACATGTTCCAATATGCCAGTAATGTACCCGTATCAGGAACTCATTGATTGATTTGTGACGACTAAAATATTTATTTGCAATTGCAATAACCAGTGGTCTTCTTTAAAAATATTAAGAAGATGAAGTTATTCCAATTACTGTTATAAGTACTTGTTCGGTATACACGGAAAAAATTTTCCAGGATTAACAAAGATTGATATGTCCATTAATTTTGTTGTGACTATTGATGGCATAAATTGTAAAACTACTGGCCTTTTTATAGGATAAGGATAAGACATGGATAAGGTCCAGCTGAGATCACCGCAAATTGCATTTTATGATTTGGGGATCATTATAATGCATGGGTGAGAAGTTTTCTGGACCAATGTTTGGCCACAAATATTAATTAATGTCGTTCAAAGGTATTTATTAGGTAAAAAGTAATTTTTATCTTTGTGCTTACCCGTCCCAGTTGTAAACATTTTTAATGCATCTCAAAATCCCGATTTTAATAATAGATAGATATTTGCGTATGGCAAGTAGACCTAGATTTGTCCATTTTGCCTAGGAATTGTGGCTGATTTTAATAATATATCTAATATTCATGGAATGTAGTAAACTACATGGTTTCCCTAGACATTTCAAGTCTGAGGATATGATATGATCGCTTAGCAGCGAACAATAAATGTTACGGAACGGTTTTATCTCTCATAGTTCAGAGTTTCTTGCTCTCGGTTTGAGTATAATCGTCATGGTAGACATATGCCTCCGCGACTATAGCAGTAATGTACACACACTCGCGAACACACACGCACATAAACATATATTTAACTCTACATATATCATAGGTATCGTTAAGGGAGAGGTGTGGATTATTGTCCTAGTGGTCAGGTTCTCCAAACCACATTATCCCCACCTTCTTCTCCTCTGAGGACTACGCACTTCTCGTCCAACGCGCGCCGAAGGCTCGTGGAAGAATTTGGGGGAAGTACGATGAACAGTAGCAAAAATTGGGGTAAAATGGTAAAAAATAGGGTAAGTCAGTAGAAGAAATTTATCAAAAATTGGCAAAAATTGAGGGGGAGAATTTGGAGTTCCTAAAAATTTCAGAAAATCACCCTGCTGACCTGTTCCCCCGACAATCTACCACCCCATCGCAGGGACCATCTACCCCCTACGCGGACGGAGCCTGAGCACTTATGATATATCTAAATACATGTGTTCATATGTACATAAGTTGTAATGTTATATATTTATATAAATTGCATCTACAGCAATCGTCATCCTTGTCAAACTATCGAGTATTCAACTTCGATGACGAACACGTTCGGCGCCTTTCGTCGATTGAATATAACTCGAACAATCATCAGATTCCAGGATCAGGACAGAACGGTGCCAGCCAGCCTGAGAGCAGTGGAATCATTGAACCCGTCGAACGGGGGCAGTCGCTTTTTGTTAAAACTGCCTCGTCGAATACTCTACGAGGAGTACCTGCGTCAACCGGCTCCAGCGAGAGAAGTACCCCGAAAGGTTCCGGTCCCGTTGCGAAGGCTTACGTGGTAGGAATTTTGACTTTAGTGTCAAGGTTTAGAGAATAATATGTAATGTTTTAAAGAAAACGTGTTCCTTGTGTGCGACACAAATACGAGTCGTAAAACAAATCATAAAAAGCGCACATATATGGGGGTCCTGGCATCAGGACTCCCAAGGCCCGAGATTGGAACGGCATGGTCCGCAGTACTGGCAAACACCTCTCCCAAGATTCCGGTCAATAGTTCAAAAATGGAGCGAGAAAAGCGAGCGAGTATTCACTGGAGGCGCTCGATTAAAAGGTCGCCAAAATTGTTTCATTTGTTTCTGCCACGCATAACTCATCTTTGGATGGATTTTGATAATGTCGGAGCTTCCACTGTGGGCGCTATGGGAGAAGATAGCAAAAATATTTTGTCTGTTTCTGTCACGCATAAATGCCCAATAGTTCCTATGTTAAAGCAGCAGACAGCAAGTAAAATCAAAAATGAAGAGGGCTGTGAAATTTAGTTGTATTCAAAAGCTATGGCTGGTTTTCAGAACTTCACTTGAGGTGGATCCCCAAGATTTCTGACTGATTCACGCCAATGTTTGCTATTGAATAATGCAGGTATCAAAAAGTTCTGGCAGTCTTGTTTAATTCTCTTGCTATATTGTAGTAAACCTAATAGACCACGGCCGGCCCGACCGACAGTTTTCGCGACCGAACTACAGAAAATTGTCAACGGGGGCCTTTGGCTATTGGCCGGCTGTCGGCCGATGTCCTTGAAAATTCTAAAACCGTTTGTCGAACGATGGCCGTCTTTCACTTCCGATGCCCAACACTATCACTGACCCAAAATCTTCTATGATAGAGATATCATCTCCAACAAACGGAAATCCATTTCCAATTTATGTGGCAAGCAAAAGCGTACAAACAAACAAACAAAAATTATTGAACGCCTATGTACTTAAGGTAGAGGTGACAACAAGCCTAATTTGTAAATTTTTAAATGTAAATCAAACAGCAGGCCCGTAGCCCTGTTTGGCCGATATGAACAATGAGCAGGACCGGCTCGGCCCGAAAAATCTGTTGTAAGTTATCTAAATATATTATTTTTTACCGAATTTCAAACATACTGAATTGTTATTGCGTCTACATTTCAATTTTAACCATACCAAAATGCACAGCATGCTAGACAAACTGTAATTTAGTCTTCGTCAAGTTCACCTGACTAAACTATAGGGCAGATCTATGTAAAGATAATGCATAGCACCAGCTCTGCATGTTGGAAAAACAGGAACCTCACTTTTATTATTCGTTACCAGCAAATTATAAAACGCTTGAAATTCAATCACAACACTGGCACAGCGCTATCAGCCATCCATCATATCCAGTGAAATATGACTTCTCACTAATCGATTCTGTATTTACCAAACAGCATCACAAACAGTTTTGAAACTGG
Organism: Trileptium ribeirensis; assembly: GCA_030248225.1. NCBI lineage: Eukaryota > Metazoa > Nematoda > Enoplea > Enoplida > Thoracostomopsidae > Trileptium > Trileptium ribeirensis. The sequence goes on from JASANE010027099.1 coordinate 34,204, forward strand.
AAAAGTATGAAATCTTTTCGGTGGACCCTTAACTTTTCGTCACTCAAAAGTGGTATCTTTTGAAAAATAGGCTTGCTAGCCTTGGTGTTTACAGAGTAAAAATTTTCTCATAGAAATGACGCAAAAAGTCAATGGTCAATGTCTAAAGTTAAAGACTTTTGAATATTAATTTAAGATAGGTTAAAGGTTTAAAATCCATCTTTAAAATTTTAAATTTTTAACCTATCTTAAATTAATATTCAAAAGTCATTAACTTTAGACATTGACCATTGACTTTTTGCGTCATTTCTATGAGAAAATTTTTACTCTGTAAACACCAAGGCTAGCAAGCCTATTTTTCAAAAGATACCACTTTTGAGTGACGAAAAGTTAATGGTCAATGTCTAAAGTTAATGACTTTTGAATATTAATTTAAGATAGGTTAAAGGTTTAAAATCCATCTTTAAAATTTTAAACTTTTACAAATCAACATCGTGACTCACTGGAGCAACGTATGCAAAAATTCTACACTGCTTAATGGTCTAAAACAGCGCTTTGCATACAGCTAAATTGTTGAAATTTTAACATAAAGATAAATCAATGCTCCTAAAACCACTTTAAAGATATTCAAACACAGCGGCTTACATTGCACTTGAACATCCACTTTTGTCCAGTCCTGTAGTCTCTAACTAAAGCGCACCGAAATCACATTTGAAATCAGTCTATAATAGACATTTGTTTAGTGGATTAGTTAACTGTTTTCCAAGACCATTTTTTGAATTCGCTAATTATACACGTTGGTTGCTTCCGAAAATAGCCTTTTGACTAAGTTCACCGCGTCAACAGGTCACCGGGTCGTTACCTAGTCCGGTTCACCGGATTACTTCCAAAACCAAGTCAGCGGTTCACCGTGTGACAAAATGATGATCCGGTTCCGTATCTGATTCGTCTGCAATATCTTCAAGTTTAACGACACAATCATTATGTATTCCAAAGGGCCAGACTAACTTTTTTAACAGGCTAGATAGCTCTGTAAGTCTATTGTTCATTCCAAGCAACAGGAAACTTGGTTTTTCCAAAATTTTGAAATTTTTCTGAGGTATTTTTAAATTTGAGCTCTTAACTCGAAACAGAACGCTCTAAACAAAAATGTACAGCAACAGAGTTGAGCATGTAGCTCGAGATAAAAAAAGGATCCTGCATGAATGGCAGGTCTTTCCTACAAGACCCCTACCCGTTATAACTTTTGAACGGTTACAAGTAACGAAAATGTACAGCAGCAGAGTTGAGCATGTATCTCGAGATAAAAAAGGATCCTGCATGAATGGCAGGTCTTTCCTACAAGACCCCTACCCGTTTTAACTTTTGAACGGTTACAAATAACGAAAATGTACATCAGCAGAGTTGAGCATGTATCTCGAGATAAAAAAAGGATCCTGCATGAATGGCAGGTCTTTCCTACAAGACCCCTACCCGTTATAACTTTTGAACGGTTACAAGTAACGAAAATGTACAGCAGCAGAGTTGAGCATGTATCTCGAGATAAAAAGGATCCTGCATGAATGGCAGGTCTTTCCTACAAGACCCCTACCCGTTATAACTTTTGAACGGTTACAAGTAACGAAAATGTACAGCAGCAGAGTTGAGCATGTATCTCGAGATAAAAAAGGATCCTGCATGAATGGCAGGTCTTTCCTACAAGACCCCTACCCGTTTTAACTTTTGAACGGTTACAAATAACGAAAATGTACATCAGCAGAGTTGAGCATGTATCTCGAGATAAAAAAAGGATCCTGCATGAATGGCAGGTCTTTCCTACAAGACCCCTACCCGTTATAACTTTTGAACGGTTACAAGTAACGAAAATGTACAGCAGCAGAGTTGAGCATGTATCTCGAGATAAAAAAAGGATCCTGCATGAATGGCAGGTCTTTCCTACAAGACCCCTACCCGTTATAACTTTTGAACGGTTACAAGTAACCAAAATGTACAGCAGCAGAGTTGAGCATGTATCTCGAGATAAAAAAGGATCCTGCATGAATGGCAGGTCTTTACTATAAGACCCCACCAGTTATAACTTTTGAACGGTTACAAATAACGAAAATGTACAGCAGCAGAGTTGAGCATGTATCTCGAGATAAAAAGGATCCTGCATGAATGGCAGGTCTTTCCTACAAGACCCGTACCCGTTATAACTTTTGAACGGTTACAACTAACGAAAATGTACAGCAGCAGAGTGGAGCATGTATCTCGAGATAAAAAAAGGATCCTGCATGAATGGCAGGTCTTTCCTACAAGACCGCTACCCGTTATAACTTTTGAACGGTTACAAGTAACGAAAATGTACATCAGCAGAGTTGAGAAAGTATCTCGAGATAAAAAAGGATCCTGCATGAATGGCAGGTCTTTCCTACAAGACCCGTACCCGTTATAACTTTTGAACGGTTACAACTAACGAAAATGTACAGCAGCAGAGTTGAGCATGTATCTCGAGATAAAAAAAGGATCCTGCATGAATGGCAGGTCTTTCCTACAAGACCCCTACCCGTTATAACTTTTGAACGGTTACAAGTAACGAAAATGTACAGCAGCAGAGTTGAGCATGTATCTCGAGATAAAAAAGGATCCTGCATGAATGGCAGGTCTTTCCTACAAGACCCCTACCCGTTTTAACTTTTGAACGGTTACAAATAACGAAAATGTACATCAGCAGAGTTGAGCATGTATCTCGAGATAAAAAAAGGATCCTGCATGAATGGCAGGTCTTTCCTACAAGACCCCTACCCGTTATAACTTTTGAACGGTTACAAATAACGAAAATGTACAGCAGCAGAGTTGAGCATGTATCTCGAGATAAAAAGGATCCTGCATGAATGGCAGGTCTTTCCTACAAGACCCCTACCCGTTATAACTTTTGAACGGTTACAAGTAACGAAAATGTACAGCAGCAGAGTTGAGCATGTATCTCGAGATAAAAAAGGATCCTGCATGAATGGCAGGTCTTTCCTACAAGACCCCTACCCGTTATAACTTTTGAACGGTTATAAATAACGAAAATGTACAGCAGCAGAGTTGAGCATGTATCTCGAGATAAAAAAAGGATCCTGCATGAATGGCAGGTCTTTCCTACAAGACCCCTACCCGTTATAACTTTTGAACGGTTACAAATAACGAAAATGTACAGCAGCAGAGTTGAGCATGTATCTCGAGATAAAAAACGATCCTGCATGAATGGCAGGTCTTTCCTACAAGACCCCTACCCGTTATAACTTTTGAACGGTTACAAGTAACGAAAATGTACAGCAGCAGAGTTGAGCATGTATCTCGAGATAAAAAAAGGATCTTGCATGAATGGCAGGTCTTTCCTACAAGACCCCTACCCGTTATAACTTTTGAACGGTTACAAATAACGAAAATGTACAGCAGCAGATTTGAGCATGTATCTCGAGATAAAAAAGGATCCTGCATGAATGGCAGGTCTTTCCTACAAGACCCATACCGTTATAACTTTTGAACGGTTACAAATAACGAAAATGTACAGCAGCAGAGTTGAGCATGTATCTCGAGATAAAAAAGGATCCTGCATGAATGGCAGGTCTTTACTATAAGACCCCACCAGTTATAACTTTTGAACGGTTAAAACTAAGTTATGTATAACTCGAATAAATAATCGAAAATTTCTCCATGTACTGATGACTAAGTGAGCTACATGCGGCGTTCACGTAATAATGTCCCCAACGTTTGGAACCTATGTACACCACTCACTGTCAGGCACACTGTTGACAACAGGGTGTCCTGGACACCCCATGTTTTTAATAAATTTTTTGAAAAATAGCTCGTTACGCGTATTACTACTTGCCGACAGTGTCAGGCAAACCGTGTCTTCTGGCAGTTTTATTGACAGTATTCGGAATTATTTGAGCAATGTTCATATGGGCTAGATACAAATATGGTAAATTTATCGTAAATTTAGAAAAAACTACACAGGACAGTTGACTCATAAGGCAGCTACAGACGGTGTCCGTTATAGTTAATTCGCGCCCAATTCGTAGCTAGGGGTGTGTACGACACTGTCAAGAAAAATGTAGTAGCTTGGGGTTTGTGGTACACCCTCGGCAATTGATTTACAGTATGGATGTCACAATGACTGTCTATACGGTAGGGTCGCGACTACAGGGGGACAAAAGTTCCAAACAGCGGGAACATTATAACGTGAACGCCGCAACAGACGGATGAAAAATTTTCAGTATTGAGCGATATCTAAGTTAAACTTCGCTAGCTCTAGAATTTTGTTTAAGATACAAAAATCAACTATCAAAAACGATGGTTGGTTATAAAATTAACAACAGATATATTTATGTGCGGTGGAGTGCGTTGGTTCGAATCTAAAATGCAAATAACATAAATATCAGCTACCAAGGGTGTTGCAAGAGGCAAGGTTGCTCATAAGCCTTAAAAATTAAATGATAGAACTATAACAAAATGAATGACCGGCTGCAAACCCAAATCACTTTCTAGCACTATACCACAGATTAATATAACAGTGCTCTACGTTCAAAAAACCCATTTCGTTTAAACTTTTAGGTGGAACATTTGTATAACATAGAAATCAAAATTTAAATTTATATTCTGTTTGAGTAGACGGTTTGTCTGGCATCAGGCCTATATCTCACACACTATGAGTAAACAACGACAACTTCCACTGATAACATTTATACGTTCAATCTTTTACGGCTTATTCCAACATCCTACATGCTATATAACAGTATGTGATTGATATTTTGAAGGCCTCGGCGGGGTATGGATATGGCAGAGGTAAAGGCAAATATTTGAAATTTTTATAAACTCATAAAATTCCCCGATTTTTGTCAATTTTTCCGAACTTTCTTAAAAAGTTTAAGGCGAAGGAGCGGGTATGTAGCTTCGGAGACTGAGCTACGCGGTAGGGTTAACTCCCCATACTGACACCTATGGCCTATATCTGTGATGTTTTTCAGACTGCCGATTCCAGAGATACGCCGTCTTCACTTGGCTCCGTCGGCTCTTCCGTGCTTTCACGTCTCAGTGGCTTGGCAAATAGCTATGCTGATAAGACTCACAATATTCTTTCGGAAGTTGTCGGTAAAAGACCCTTGTCATTGATCATTTGCTTTGTTGCAGCGAGAGGATAATGATACATACAGTATTTTGATAAGATTTGTAATAGATAACAGACAGGAAACAGATAAACGACGTTCGTCACATCACGATCTTAGCAGAACTTAGAGTTAAACTTTGAGAGAAAGTGACAAATAATTTTCGTCTAATATGGGTGAGCGATTACAACGAATATCACTGATTAACGAGAATGGGCGTTATAGTATGTTATATAATGTATAATATTTGGTTCTGTCTTTTTGTGCACGAGTGTGTACTAGACAGTCTTGATGTAAACTAATCTTAGTGGTGGTGCATTATATATACCATTCTATTGTTGTGCGGCAAAAGTTTTGTTGTGAACCATAGAGGTGAGAAAGAGCCAGGTTTTCAGGTTCTTGTTAGGCTCATCTTGAACATGCCCGGCTCGCTCGGCTGGGCTATTCTAATGGAAATACGAGCTCGGCTCAGCTATTAGGCTCCTGATAATAAACCTTTGCTTTTCAAGAGGAGCATAATATACAAACTACTTATATATAGTTGCTTCGGGAGGTTTTAAGAGGCGATACGAGGTTATCTTGGCTGGTCTTGCTGTTGGCTGACTATTGTACTATATATACAGCAGCAGTTATAAATAATGTTTGTTGTTGTGGAAAAGAATTTTTAAAAGTCGACCACAGCTTTTCAGAAACATTAGACTCTGATGGGCTCCGCTTTAACAGACACATTTCAGGCTCTTGCTCAGCATCTCAGACATTATAGCAGGCTCGGCTCTAGTGCCGAACTAAGCCGAGCCAAGCGGAGCTGGTAGCTGAAATTCTCATCTCTAGTGAACCAGTCCTGTATGAATCAACTGTCTGTGTGTACACCATCATTTTTGAATTGGCCCAGTGATGTCAGACAATTTCAACGGCTGTCCATAACGGTACAGTTTCTAAGTCCTACTGTTTCATTACTTTGTTATGACTGGTACATAACTACTGTTTCATTACTTTGTTATGACTGGTACATAACTACTGTTTCATTACTTTGTTATGACTGGTACATAACTACTGTTTCATTACTTTGTTATGACTGGTACATAACTACTGTTTCATTACTTTGTTATGACTGGTACATAACTACTGTTTCATTACTTTGTTATGACTGGTACATAACTACTGTTTCATTACTTTGTTATGACTGGTACATAACTACTGTTTCATTACTTTGTTATGACTGGTACATAACTACTGTTTCATTACTTTGTTATGACTGGTACATAACTACTGTTTCATTACTTTGTTATGACTGGTACATAACTATCATGTTTCGCTGAGTGATTATTGTCGATCGGCCAGCCGGAATGTCACATCCAGGTAGCAATATAATCGTTTTTGACTAATCGCTATTAGAAAACAAAATAACTGCAGTTTAGTTGCTATCATTTGTGTTATATTGTTATTTTAAATTAAAAAAAACCATTTGCGGTTTATCAATCTGTATTGCGGCATTTTCCGACTCCATACCGTTTGCTGTTTCACAGGCCTTGAAACTACCCAACTGGACCCGCGCACAATTGTACTGGTGTACATCGAAACTGTTGGAGCTCAAAAAGGCATTGGCACATTTGTACTGATGTTTTTCTTCGAACATCTCTAATCCGGATCACATACCAGATTCAACTGACCCATCTATCTCAGCAAACCTTGCTAATTAGAACCAGGCATACGTTTATGCAGTATAAAAAGACGTTTGTTTGTTTGCATGAATTGCGTGTAGTAAAACTAAACATTTGTGTTATCGAGTGTTTAAAAAGCGATATTTCATACGAATTTTATCTCATCATGTGATATAGAACTACCTTAGTTGTAGTTAGCCTTAAGGAAATTAAGTTCAGATAAGAATGCTGTCTGGAAAAGCTTGCAATAAGCATTTTTTATTCAGATTTGCTTTCATGGATTTTTACCAATTTTGTATAAAATAAATATCCGAAGCAATTTTTTTCTATTTAAAATCAAACTTCTGCCATTTTTGTTGATGTCATTTTTGCAAAGCCACATTTTGACAAAATGGTGGGAATATCATTAAAGTTTATCATTTTTTTAACACGAACTACAGTTAGAATTCACAACCGCAAGCAGCTCTTGTTAATATGTATATAATTTTACATTATATATTTACTAATTCGTTTTATTGTAAAATACATACTTTTTTATTTTAGGCACAAACAAAAAATCCGTTCTCGAACGAACCGATCTATTTCTTGACAAAGTTGAATCTCATCTTACGTCGCCAGCAGTTGCATCTAGTGGTGCAGCGATCAGCTCAGCACCGGCAACTATAGCGGAAACTCAAAGACGCGCTTCATCGTCGGCTGTGCCGACTAATAGTCTATTTTTGTCACCCACGAGGGGTCATAGTCGATCTGCGACTACTGTTGAGGCCCCGCGGATTGACCAACTTAAGTGAGTGACTCAAGAGTACGGAACCGTCTTAAGCTAACATATGCGATACTTTTAGGTACAAAAATAAGCTGATTAAGGACTAAACCTGTAAAAAGAGTCTAGCTATTAGTAAATACATTCTATATTGTATGGTACTAAATTGTACATTGTACAACATTTTTGGGTTTAGTCAGCTGTTTGGTGTAACAAATATGTGCTAGGATTTAATGAATCGATAAGCATCTAAATCATACTAAAGCAAAGCGCACAGTGGCATACTGGATTCGATCGATACTATTTATAGACGAACATTTTGAGATTTGACACTCAGTCGCAAGAAGAATTGCACAATATACAATAAATAACTTGTACGAAATAAAGTGACGTATGCGCAACGCAATTTGTTTAAACAAATTCAATCCCGAATTAAGCTGAGAGCATGACGTTATGTGTACTTTAAAAAAAGTACAGCTTAGTGCCTGGGTTCGGCATTCGGCAGCCCCCGATTTAGTCTGAGGTTTTAGTATAGGGGTCAGGTAGCTTGACCAGAACGATGAATCGCTACTGAAGAAACACGGTCTAGTGACATCTCTACAAATCGGTATGTGGCTGACTCGGATGAAAGTATGTTTACTAAGATGGTGGTTCATTAATTTCGGCTTTGCCTAAGTCATGCCGTGCTGCTGCCTATTGGGATGTGAACAGCAATCCCAGGCACACACTTTGCTTTAGCAGAATAAATTGTTCAGCGTTGGATGTTATTGGACTGTAGTGAAGATTTCGTCACGAGAGTTCTTTGTACTATGAATATTAGAATTAGCATAATCAGTTAACGCCTCGGTGGTTGACCCGCGAAGTCCCGCACTGATTTACCTACTAATGGCTCGCATCATTTATTGAATCAGATTCGCTTGAAGACTAATCCATGCATTTGAAGATGATTCAGATAAATACGATATTTTGTGATTAAGAATTTTTTTATGCAACGACTTATCTCGCCTAAAATGACCAACGCTACTGGTCACAGATCAGAGCAAGGTCATCTAGAAATCACTATAGCGAATAGTTAGGAAAACCTCAAATTTTGTTCCAAAAATTGGTTGCAACAAAACAAATCAATCATTCAAGGTTTTTACTTGACAGACTTTGTCCATTAGCTCTTTAGCTTCTTCGGGCGTTTGGGGCCCATTGCTGGAGTTGTCCGGCTGTGGACCAGAGGGGATATATTTTTGAATCGCTTCAGCGGACCGCATTTGACACTGTTGAGAGCACACCAACCCGTCTCGCTTACCCGTTTCGGAATCTAGAGAAAAAGCAGGAATATTGTATGAAGCAATGCGTTAGATTAGTATAACTGGGCAGCCATAATCGTATTGCATTTCCTCATTCGGACTAGGTGCTCTAATCTCATGCAAGCACCTTCGAGACTTAATCAGCTTAATTGCTTTATACCATAGATGCCGAAGGTGCGTCGACTTAGGGAGGGGCAGATTGTCACTAGGTGGGTCTGTGGGTGAGAGGTAGGCCAGGTGAGTACATTCATAAAATTTTTAGGAACTCAAAGTATTTTTTAATTTTGTTAAAATTTTTTCCAGTTTTTGCCAATTTGCTATAAAATTTTTCCTAAATCACCTACTTTTTGCCAATCTCATCCCAATTTTTAGCTAATTTTCACCCTGACTTATCCCAATAAGTCACAAAATTTTCCGTGCATCTAAGGTGATGCGGATGCTTCATTGGTAGATCTGATTTGGTGGGGAGACTTCCGACCCCTTAGGGAACTAACACCTCTTACCCCTACCTCAGCGATACCTATGCCCTAGCCGGGTCCTTAAGGGGAACGGATGGAGGCCGGACCCCAGTAGGTTGGGGTATAAGAGCGTCAGGCGATATGAAGCTCAGCATATATACTCAATGTTCTTGGATACTGATCTGGAATGCTGATTGTCGGTGGATCAAAAAGCGTCCGGTCGGTGCCCTCTAATGCACAGCGTTATTAAAATGAACTGTTTGCCAAATGTGTGGCCGGCACCTCTAAATATAAATTCTTTATGGTTTGGTGAAGCCTATATATCTGGGCACATTAGTAACTGAACTAACTACAGAAAGAATGTATTTGTAGCTTAGTTCTAACTGGTTCATTTCCATCTTTGTATACCCAGTAGTTGAGATATTATTAATATTATCGGTGGTGTCCGTCACACAGTCCATTCAACAATCAATCCAACAGCCTAAATCGAATCTCGTTTGCCTGGAGGTGTGAAGAACAATAATACGCCATATAAGTGTCACCAACGTCGTTTCTACTGTGTAGTCTTTGTAGACAACAAGAGTAATTGCTGAGGGCATTATAGCGTGAACGCCGCATAAACGAACGTTTGTGGGAATAGTAACGATCATTAATATTGAAGCAGTGAGCAGATAGAACGATAATCATATTCCCGTATTGAAAACAGCTTACAATTCGGCAGGGTATTTAATAGGAGTAGCCGAACTTTCAATCGGTTACAACAGCCCTAAAAACCTGTAAATATTTGTAAAACAAAAAGCAATGGAAATTCCACTCGTTTCGCATAACGTTTACATGTTTTTCCCCAAATTTTCACAATGCTCAATAGTTCGATTTCATTTCTCAAATTGAATACATTGAGATCTCATACCGAGGTGGTATTTAATACGTTCTTATGAAAAATCCTGGTATCTGGTTTCGGTATCGGTACGTTTCTCTGGTTTCGCGGTGTTAAAACTGATGAATAAAGATCTCAAATGAAGCAATGTGTTTGGTGTCCTTTAAGCCAAAGTCATTCAACACATCCAAACAACTATAACATAGGTAGATCTGCAGATATTGACTTACCAACTATGCCGCAGCTAACAAAAATCCCCAAATTTTTGTTCGACCCGTCTTCGCCAGCCACGATCTTTTCCCAAACCTTCACCCCGTTCGGACACGCTTCCATACACGTTTTCATATTTTTATAGCCCTAAAATAATTTTACTTAAAAATATATTTCATTTTAAACTAGAGCTAATGCTTAGATTAAGTTTTGGCAATGTAAGCAGATAATTCTGAAAACAATTGCAAAGCCTATAACTCAGAAATCGATAAGTGGATGTGTTAAAATTTTTCCCATTGGGTAAAATTCAGGTTTAGCGGAGTGCGTATTTGTTTCAGGCCGAGTGAATAAAACCACGGGTTTGAAATTAAATTTAGTATTACAACCGGGCTATGGATTAACTAATTTAGCAAAGCTTTCATCGGTTTTTCTTCCGTTTTACTAAAAATTAGAGGGCTAAATTTTTTTCACTCTAAAATAACCCCAAATTTCAGTTCTACGACAGACAACGTCGCGACTAGATTAAGATTGCTTTTGTCTTACTGTTTAGAGTTTGTGAAAGCTGAAACATTGCGCCGCTACAGAATGTCTCATCCATTAACAAATACATTCATTGTGTATTAATGATTAGGGTTAATTTGCTCAATATTTGGCGTCTGATATAGGCAAGGTTCCCTATATTTTAATGACGAACATGAAAAATATTAACTGAAGGGGTTATAACAAAATGAATGTAAACGACTGGCCCTCTGCATTTTGCAGCGGTTGCGACATCCCTGTTCGGTAACTATTATCTGCCCGAGTAACGTCCCCTCAGTGGGTTGCCATATTCAAAGCGCCTCCAACAAAACTATCAAGCCCACATCGAACTATTGCTGTAAAGTTTAACATGGGACCACGATTCCAATGTCGAAACAATTGTATGAACCCGTAGTGCGGTTTACCCAGTAACCATCGACTGATTTTACGACGTCTTCGGGAGTTTGCAGCTGTCAGACCCTATTATCTCCCGTTGGCAGCTATAAATTTCTGCATGTATACTGGGCTTTATAATGTCTATTGCAATAGACCAATGACTTTTTCAAAAAGCGTCCACACCATGAGAAAAACATTGAAAATTTATTTTTCGTTACTAAATGAAATTATTTCGGCGGAAGATAGATTGTCCTGTCTCTTGGTTACTGTTCTATTGTTTTATTAAAACAATGACAGTCTGTAGCTCAGGAACGGATGGGCGATATCAGTAATTTCTTGCCTTCCGTTGCGCTGCACTATCGGCACATAACCGCACCAGCCTCGGGAGGAGGTTGGCATCGGCATGCCTCTCGAGGGCAGGTTGAAAGGGGAAGAGCATGGGCGAGGCCCGTAGAGCGTGACGGTATCCGGCACCTCAGCGACGATAAAATCCTTCTCCCATTATGAACATGTATATATTATAAGAACTAATGTGATGTGATAGTATTTTTCACGGTACAAATGATATCTATATATTGTACCTACTGACATTATGTCTTTCCAGTTATGTGCCCAAACCGTGTAATGCGCAAGTAAACTTCACCTGCGCCCAACGAATATCCTATTTTGTTGTTTAGAAAAATATGCGCGATCGAACCCTATCTTCTGAAGCAAAAATTGCCCATTTTTTGTTCGCGAACACTCAAATTGTTTACGAACGAAAATTTATCGCTTTTGAATCGAAAAAAGTAATGTTCGCGAGCATCACTGACAAAGTGCAAGACCCTTTTCTTACTCTGTCACATTTAAGTTGAATTTGTTCGCGAACAGAAACAAATACCCACTGAAAGCTTATAATTTATTGTTATAGAACTGTCAATGACAGATTGCAATTCACCACTTCTACGCTAGGAGTGAATCGAATAACTTTTCTTGCTTGTTCCGTAACAATGAATATATATTCGACATCGTGTTTTACAAAATAGGATTGTAAGTGGGCGCGGGTTAAGTTTAGTAGCGCATAAGTCTTGCTGATGTTACCAAAACTTGCGATTGGGTGGCAGTATTGGGCTTAAATTTTGACAATCTGTCCGCGTAGTCTGTATATCATCAATATTTTCCCAATACTTTGAAACTGCGGAATTGATAATCAACGGCATTATTTCAGATGAAGAATGTTATCATTTGTGGTTTTGAAGTATTTGGTACTGTTTGAAATTACGACCGCACCAGGAGCTACACCTGTTGATACACCTGATTTACCGCTGTGTTCCAGATATGGTTTCAAAATATATTTGTGAAAACATTTTCCTGACCAGAATTGATTGAATATTGCCATTATCCGCCGTTAAAACGATATCTTTTGTCAACAGATGTCGTGTATCTTCAATTTATGTGGCGTTCACGTTATAATGTCCCCGCTGTTTGGAACTTTTGACCCCCTGTAGTTGCGACCCTACTGTAAAGACAGTCAGGGTGACACCAATACTGTAAACCAATTGTCGAGGGTGTACGACACACCCCTAGCTACTACATTTTTTCTTGACAGTGTCGTACACACCCTTAGCTACCAATTTGGCGCGAATTAACTATAACGGACGCCGTCTGTAGCTATTGCGGTTTATTAGTCAACTGTCATGTGTAGTTTTTCTAAATTTTCGATATTTGTATCTGTCCATATGAACATTGCTCAAATAATTCCGAACACTGTCAATAAAACTGCCAGAAGATGCGGTGTGTCTGACACTGACGAGAAATGGTAATAGCTACCTTTGAAAAAATTTATTAAAAACATAGGGGTGTCTGTGTCACCCTGTTGTCAACAGCCTGCCTGACACTGGGTGGTGTACGTAGATTCCGAACGTTGGGGACATTATAACGTGAACGCCGCATTAGGGTTTTGTGGATAAATCAGTTATTTACTGGTAAAAAATTCCACTGACAGAATTTAGCCAATGCAAAATAATTGAAATGAAAACTTTTAACTAAAAATTTAGTCAATTGATTGATTTTCAGCAAACACTCCGACAGGTTTTCCTGCAACCTGTATATTCTTCGT
>JASANE010027103.1:0-19507 GCA_030248225.1 Trileptium ribeirensis
CCGAAAACGCATACTTCATAAGCAATCGGTTGTTTTACTGCGTGCTGCTTTCGTTCAGTTACGTATTGCTCTTGCTGCTTATTCTTGACCATAGTAAAATACTTGGGGCAATAATAGGAGAAATAATAGAGTGTGTGTCTTAGCTTTTCTGTGTTTAAGATTGAATTAGTTAACTTAGCCGTGACTGGTTTTGCTCAAAGAGTCCTGTGTCCTCGATATTTCTTGGAGGTTTACACTAAGCTTGTGTGGTGAGCTGAGTCCTAGGTCCTGAGTGCTACATTATACATAATATAGGTTCTTATTGAAACTTGTTAGGACTAGCTTTGCTACACTTACACTAGATAATGTTATACGGACGATAAATATTTGAGCCGAATAGTTCTGCCTTTGTGAAGTTATAAAATGGATTGAAAATTTTGAGAATGTAACAGAAACGCAAAAAATATGTCATTTTCAACTGTTTAGCGGCGGAAAATTTCACTCTAATTATAATCTAATTTATCTGTTATCAATGTTTAACGTATAATTCATATATATATAGTAATTAGTTTAATTACTGATAGAAATGACATGTATTTTATTCTGTTCAATAAATATCCATTTATCCGAAATCATGTTTGATTATCAACAAAACCGATTGAAATTTAGACATAAAATATATTTTTCAGCAGGATTATCTACCAATATGTGTAAGTAAAATTAAATTAATGCTGCCATCCCAGCGGAACTCATCATATCATCTAATATATTTTCTGCAGGTTTATCCGATGATGAAGCTACCCAATGTGAGCGTTGGTACGCGATGATGACTGTTAATGGGTCTCTTCCGGATGATCTGGAGCCAATATTTCGACAGATGACGCCGGCTTGAATTTTTGTTCCTGTTTTCACCAATATTTAGACAAAAAAAGCTTAAACAATTACCTAATTATTTATTTTATTGCCTTAATAAAAAGAGCACTTCTAATTTTATAAATGTTCGCAGATTTTAACTTATTAATTTTGTATCTTATCGAGAGGTGAATAAAAAGGTGTTAAGGAAATTACTATCATCCAGTAATAATTATGATGACCACCTTGTTTTGATCTAACATGTTTAGCATATCTGCCAAACTTTAAATAACGAACGAAAGTAAACTCTATATACAACGTTTTTTATAAAAGTGATTTTATACGTTCAAGGTTTTTGCTTATAATTTGAGCTCTAAATTTGTTTAAAGAAAAATATAGTAGAATTAGGTTATCTTAAAACCTGAAATAAATATTTGGGTTCAAATATTTTGAGCTAACATATCTTTGCGATGGTTCGATCAACAAATAAAACCATGAAATTTTGAACAGTGTTCACACGTTTAAATTCACCAGAAATTCAAAAACGACGCTTTAACCGAAATTCCGCCCCTATGAAGGCGGGCATGGAGCACTTATGACATAAGGATGCCATTAATTATTAAGGTTATTCCTCGTCCTAAAATGCTGTGAAAATGTTCGACGATATCAATCCAAATTATTTTATAGAGCAGCGGCCATATTTTATGGTAGTGTATTGAAAACACCATACCGCATTCCTGGTTCATACCGTATTCCATACCATTTTCATGGTACCATCCAGATGTTATCCCCATAGCTTCCTGAAAGAAATTTGACATTTTGCAAAGAAACTGGAAAAATAATTTTAATCTATATATTATTACCTGAATTGATTCGTATTTGCCAACAGCGCATGGTCAAACTTTTTGCTCAAAATTTGAGGTCTAAGTTTGAGTTTTGAAATTGATCAAATTTTTATGAAAATTTGTACAAAATTTGGTTCGAATTTGCTATCAAAATATCTAGCAAATTGCGATGCTTCCAAAATTTGTGCTCAAAATGTTCACGTAACGCATCTTTATCGATGTTTGGCTTAAAAAGATCCTTGAAAACTTCGAGCAGTGTTTACACGTTCAAATTCACCAAAAATGCAAAAAAGATACTTATAAGTTTTAGTGATAAATTATATTAAAATTAGATTAAATTTTTGGTTCAAATTAATCGAATTTTCAGCTAAAAGCTTGAACGTGTGTACATGCCTTTACAGTAATATTGACAAACGAAGTTTTAGATGTAAATTTCACACTATATTCTCAACCAATGTGGCCACTCTGTACGAATTTGCTAACCCGCAAAGTTGTAAAGCAATGGTTCTGATTTCAAACGAAACAACATGGTTCTGCTCACGATGTGACACACTTTTAGGTACAAACCATGTTCCCCGTGCCTAAAACCCTGGTATAACCGGCTTGGAAATTATGAGAAAGCCATGTTTGTAAACAAAGGACATACAAATCTTTTTGCATCATTCATTGAAACCTAAACGAAACCACAGTTTCTCTAATGCTTCCACCACAATACGAATATAAAATAGTAGTCGGCACTCGACTATGCCGCAACTGTTTAGCACCAACTTCCTAAACGGCATGGCATGCATTTCACTTCCACCCCTAAAAGTGACAATGGCCGAAAATATATATAGCAGCTGTTTTGATAAGCATGATATTGTAGTATGGCTTACACGAATATCATTGTAGTGTAAAACAACCGTTCAATTATTATTATTATTACTAATAGCATTTGTCACCTCCAAGGTGGTGAATTCAGAATGTTGAACATATAATTTAGAGACCGCTACATGATACATCAAAGTACAAAATGAACAGAATATTAGCTAACTTGCTTGAACAGTTATTGAGTTATAACAGCTTATTGGGTACTTAGTGACTCACAAAGCGCAGCTACATAAAGGATGAACAGTTCTTCACAAAATAATACGTGAGTAAACTTAAGGTGACCCCATCAACCATCCTATTTTGCCATTACCGATATCGAATCGCAAACGCTTGTTACGGAAAAGAAGGGCTTAATTTCATTCCTTTTCTTCGCTAACCGAAAATTGGCAAAATCAAATACAAGTGCCAGAAATTAGACCTTGTGTTCGAACAGAATTTCGGCGATTTCAATTTTCAGAAATTATGTTCCCTAATGCCTAATAATTTAAATTGGATTATTCATTGTTCGCCAGTAAATTTAATGCAAAATTGACGTCACAATCAAATCAACCCTATAGTTAAGCTCTCGGTATTCGCGAACAAAACTGGTTTAATTCAAGCGGACAAATTTTCGTTTCCAAAAATTTGGGTTATTTAACTTGAATTTTCGCGAACACAAAATTTGAAGATTTCAATCGCGACCGCTGTGTTAATTTAACGCCGAATTTCAATTGACCAAAAAGTGTTCCGTAATAAATTTTATGCAAAATTACAAAATAGGATAGTTGGCGCGGTCACCTTAAGTTCATAAGATCAAAAATTTCAATATCGCTCACGCGGTGGCGGAAAAATTGCTGTTTTGCCGCATTTTGAGCACACTGAAAAACCAGTTTTGACCCAACCCAGCAACGTAAATAATAACAAAAGCAAAACATTATTTGCTCCTACATAAATAAAGGACTGTTGTCCGATAATAAAGTGATTAGGAAGATAATCGCATGCAAAAACTGGTACAAGAACTGTGAATTTCTAAAAAATTCCAGTTCCTCTGATGTTCCCATTCAAGCCCGGAAAAATCGCCCCATTTCTATTATACACCTATTTACCTCTCGCCGGGCACCGTGTCTTTCTGGAACCAACTACCACCCCATCCCTAAGCCGACAGACATCGCATGAAATATGGATTTGATGAATTCTTAATTTCACCAAATGAATAAAACACAAATTTTCCTATTATTGATTCCGCTACGGCAAATAGTCGTGGCCGTATTGAGCGCACCGACTGTTTCAGCGCATCATGTTAGCCCCGTTCGCTCATTATATAATTTAGCAAACCAAAGACTTCGACGATTTGTAAAATTATAAACAGCATATGAATTCAGCTGTTCGATTTTCGGCTGACATTTTGAATTGATAGAATATAAATTTTCCTACAATTGATTCTGCTACGGTATTTCTTCTAGATAACTAGTCGTAACTGTGTTGCGTGCACTGACGATTTCAGCTAATGATGCTAGGCTCGTTGGCTCAGAGAAATTATAAATTTTATTCAAGTATAAATTCAGCTGTTCGATTTTTGGGTAACAATTTGAATTCATAAAATTTGAAGGATTTTTACAATTTTCAATTATATTATTTGGAATAAAATCATTTATAGATAGATTTGTCCGAGCTTCAATATTTTTTCTGGAAAGATTTAATTATTTTGTGCAGCCACAGTTGGATGTTAGACTGCATGCGGGAAGCGTAGCAGTGAAACATACTACTCGAGCCATGCGTACGACTTGCGTGAGTTCATCACTGGCGACATAAATCATTTACAGATAGATTTGTCCGAACTTCAATATTTTTTCTGGAAAGATTTAATTATTTGGTGCAGCCAGAGTTGGATGTTGGATTGCATGCGGGAAGCGTTGCAGTGAAGCATACTACTCAAGCCATGCGTACGACTTGCGTGAGTTCATGAGTGGCGACATAAACGTAATCAAGTGTAAGATTAACTCCAAAAAACCCTGAAACCACAGACGTCGTACACTGATCTGTACATTTGTTTCAGCTCTGGCTACCAGTGTTTGTAGCACCCTCCGAGTTCTTTAGTAACGCGGGTGGTGGAGCCGGCGTGTCAACTGGACAACATTGAGAAGTTGAATATCCTGTTCCGCTTTCAACTCTGTGTGAATCGTTCAATTTTATTTCTTATAAATATTATATTGTTGTTTTTAATGTTTGTCTGTAAAATTACATTCTTTTCTTACAAATTTCTCTAAAATTCATTGTATTATTTATTATTATATATATGATGACGCGCTTTAGAGACTTCTGTAGTTTCGATGGAAAAAATTTGTTATATTTAAATTTTTAATCTAAGTTATAAACCTGTTTATTGTAGCTTGAGCAAGAAATTGGGACCAGTTTGGTTTTGGCACCAGTAGCGCTATATTTAGAAGTGGTTTTTACTGAATCATATCAGGCGGATATCATCAAATCAGATTACTACAGCCAAAATGGATTTTTACAATTTTTTAAATACACAAAATTTAATGTTTCAAAGTGGTGGATCATATTTATGACAGTTAGTAAGTAAAGTAAGGAAATTTAAAGCGTGCATTTTCACAGCGAATGTCATTAATATTAGGGTATTATTAACTGTCAGAACCCAGAGCTGGATTTGTCAGAACAATGGTTGACTTGTCCGAAAAATTTCAGTAAATTTCACTTTGTCGCTGAAATGGTGAATTGTCAGAACATTACGATCGATCAAACGTACTAACAATGCTAGAATATTGTATCATCTAATCGATCATGGATATTGCGCTAAATCTTCACAGGAAAAATGAACTTCGACGTGTGGTATACACTTTTCAATACAGGACATCTTAGAGCTTATAATCAGTTCAAAAGCTTTCTAAATTCATTTTATGTTGTGCATTGACGCGGGGAATATTCGTGGCTATGTAGTTGTACACGCGGTTTGAAAACATATTCGTGCAAGCGATATGATACGAATGATGGTCAAGTATTATGGTTTACGATTGCATGTTCCTATGAACCGGAAAAGGAAACCAAGTCATCCTTGCGAGAGTCGGCATGGCGCTCCCGTAACAGTGAGCCTAATACTTGGCTGACTATGCCATTAACGTATTTCGACCGTTCTGAAATTCTGCACAGTTGTGACAATTAAAAGTATATTCTGACAATTCATTGTGTTAATATTGTGACACTGAGTATAGAAAAATTATAGTTGCTGCAATTCTGACATTTGAACCAAATTTCTGACTTTAAATCCCTGTCAGAAATATTGATATCTCAAAATGGAGAAAGGCAAATATTTCAGGGACTTCTCTGTTAAGACACTTTTGTTTTTAGCCATATCTTTGTTTCAATATTCATATAACAGTTTGTACATTTCGAAATAGCATTTGACAGCAACAATGCACCTACGACTCATAATGCTCACGATTGGATTTTGTATTTCGGCATCAATTGTAGAAGGTTAGTTTCTATAATATCTATATATAAATATTAGCTTAAAAACTGTTTTTTACGTTTATATTTATACATAACATTGATAGAATATATGAATTATTGAAGCATACATGGTCATAGGTAAGACAGGGAATTGCTGAAGTTTTGGCTACCCCGTCACATGGCTATTTCACTTTGTACTTCAGACCTCGGGATAGAATGTTGTGCTATGAAAAAGTGAATTTGTTCCTTTCATGGTGGAAAATAAAATTTTCGAAATAGAATAAGCAATGAGTGAAGTTCGGCACCCAACATTTGGAGCTGTGAACAATGTACTGACCGACTGCTGCTCATTACGCTGATAACATTGATCTCGTTTAGGAACGTGGCAGATTCAAATGATGGTCGTTCGTATGACACCGAACGCAAAAATAGGTCTTTTCTGTCGCATAAACAACATTCCAACAGTCATGCTTAACGAGAACGCTTTCGAACGCGTTGAACGATTCTGTTAATTCACAAGCGACTCAGAAGTACTGAATCGCTACTACAAACCTCGTTCGGATTTTAGCACGAACACCCTGTTCAGCATTAACAATGCGTCTATTTGTCCATACTGTTCTATCTCAGCGTCACATGGTAAACTGATCCTCCTGATCCACCATACCCCGCCTGCGCTGAATATTTTTAAAAAAGCAAAAATGGGAAAAAATTTGCAAAAATTTGGCTATATTGGGATAATTAGGGGTACATTGGCAAAAATTAGGGGCAAAAATTGGTAAAAATGTGTGCCAAAAATTTTTTTGAAAATTTGAATTCCAAAAAATTTCAAAAATTCATTCGCCCCTGACGAGTTGTTCCAAACCCGCCAATAGGCTAACTCCCGCCTTATTCACGACGGCACCCCGAAATATCCGGTACCCCCTGGGAGTTCGGAGCTCGTCCAAATATGTTCTATAGCCCGGGACTGTAATCAGGTGTCAACTAATGATCTGCTAAATCAGCAACGCGCTAGACTTTCTAGGTCATACGCTTTCGATGAAGGACCCACGCATGTGCCGGCGACTTGCAGCGGCAAAGCCTCCGCCACGACAAAACCGGCCAAAGAATCGTGCCGTCTTATGCTGGAACCGACAGGTTGTCAAGGACTGCGGACAGTGTTTCAGGCATATCTCATTGAGGCGGTGGCGTAACGATCTTGTTATTGCAATGATTCCTTCAGCCAAGAACAGAGAAATATAGCGAGAGACAGAGGATAGGAAGGCACACTGCAACTGCCGGATTAGATAATCAGATAAATATATAGATTTAGGAAAGTCAAATCTCGTCTGGATTACTCTTTATATCATTGGGTCGGGTCGACCCGCTAAATCGAGACCCCAATGCTATTTTGAGTCCAATTACAATATAATGACTTTAATTACGATCTAGCGCTGATATCTTTAGAAATGATGAAAAATTTGACTGAGGGCAGAGTAATAGCAGAAAAGCTAAGAGATAATTTGTTTTAACACAAACCTTTACTGAAATTTTGGAACAATTTTGCTTAATGTGCTAAAACTGATATCACGATATGAATATCTGAAGAAATATTTCCAGCTGGTGAGAGTTGGATTGAAAACCTTAAAGCTCACACAAACCATTTAAGACAACGGCTGTTCTTGCGTTAGTATGATCTGTTTGACTGACTGCGATAATCTGGCTTATGAAATTGCCTAAAATGAAATGTGAATGACTGTGTCTAGATCCTAATGGATTAGTCGGAGTGCGAGTTCATTTTTAAAGTGCACATTTCACAACGCCACTTTTCAATATTAGACTTACCTAGATATTTAGTTGCCAACAAGTGTTTTGTTACCTTTTTATCGGCCAATTTTCCTTCAATACGGGGCGTTACGCTTACTGGTACCAACTTACTTTTCTTTCTATCTACAACAGGCCAGCTGGTAATTTCGAGCTACAACTACAGTTCGGGAGGCATACAGGCATAATTATATAATTATATTTATATATAAGTTATAAAACGCCCGCCATGTGGAAGATTTGTCCCTGTGTGATCACGACCATACCATGGTACATGATAGCCATAAGGACCATACTATGTAGCAAAGGTAATGGTGCCGCGGATACCGTGTAAATTACACTATGGTGTCTTCGACACCATATATACAGTTGTTTAAAAAAGGTGGGAAAATTAGCTAAGTGAAAATTTTAATTATTTAGGCTAATTGATTATATCCCATGGACCATGACGTTTAAAGTTTTGCGTAGTAAATGCATGGTCAGAGCGTGTACTGTATTAACTCCCTGCCACGGAGAAACAACAAGGGATATTCACTAAGGATTTTTATAACCGCTAGCTAAAAGTTTAGGGTGTCCATGACACCATACATATGTGCTGATGGTGTCCGAAATACCATATATAATTGCTTAGAATATAGTGTTGGTGTTCTGTACAATATATCGTTAACGGTGTTACGTAAGCTGTACGTGGACAAATCTTCCACGTGGCGGGCAACTTATAACGTAAACGCCGCATAATACGATTGTTCTTTGTGCTAACACTTTGAAAGACAGCCTAGTACTACTTAAATGAAGCGAGGCTTCTGTCCGCAACAACCCCGCGGAGTTTCCTAATCTCTGTACTATATAATCTATCTTGGTGTGTTCCATTATCATGGAGATACCCAACATAACTTTATTGTATTTAAATTTCGTAAAAGTGCCAACGATCTTATACAACTCGCAATATAAGCTCAGAATTTAATTCATTTCTATTTTAAATCAAGCAATTGTTGCTTGATTATCCAATAATATCTTAATTGATCTATGTTTAACTCCGTCTTGTACAAACCATTTTGGAAATGCTTTGACGGCAAAAATCTTTGCCTAGAAAATACTGAAATAACCTTTCAAACTATAACTCAGTAATTCTTTTGCGATTACAATCCCGAACCCTGACAAAACTAGTTAATGAAAGTCCCACGATAAGCGAGTCATCTATATAGAACATCACATTTCCATAAACAACTTCGCGTGTAAAACTTTCTCAATGATTACGGCTACAGTCAATGTGAATGTTATACTTATTGTTTTACCTACTAATAATATATTTGGAAGATAATCAACCCTGGTCATTAGCAAGTAGTTATAGCCCGGAGTTATGTTCAGTGCAAGGTTTGTTCAAACGGATGTGATATGTTTGAACGAATTACACTGTTTTCCAAATCTAAATTGTGGCTTTTTCAGAACTAGTCGTAAAGATTGACACAAACAAAAAAACTTCACACGTTTCGCCGTTCAGAGATATATTTATAACATTGAATATACACCTGTGCTTAAGTTGAGCCATAAGTCAACTGGACTAACTTACTGTGTATTCAGATGATTTAGTGCATAGTTCTCTAGGTTATTATCGAATGAAGCTTGTGCTATCATACTTGTTTAAGGTCGTCACAATCGTACGTACAAATGTGTGAATTGATATTAAGCCAATCTGTAGCCATTAGCTTCAGTAGCGACTTTGCATAAAGAAACATTTTGTTACTACGGAGCGGTCTACACAGCTGTATATTTAATTTTAAAATTTTGCTTCAGGCAGTGAATGCGTGGATAAATGCTTTACCACGTACACTGAAGTCTATCAAATAACAGGAACACTTGAAACGTGTGGAATTTCGAAGGCTTTGCAAAAGTGCTATCAAAGTTGTGCTGATGCAGACGAAGCTAATTTGAAAGCTGCTGAAGAAACAGTTCAACAGTATTGCAACTGAGTCTGTTTTTATCAATTTAAGTGTTAAAAGCCGAACTGAAATTGCGAAATGGCCAAATATAATACATAAACGAAATATAAAAGCCTTAAAATATGATAACTTGAAAGTTTGGTACGAAATTTAAACACGATTTTTTTGACATATTTCATAAATTAACTCTTATTTTCAACCAATTCAGCTGAATAAAATTATCGAATAAAACGCAATGTAATAGTTATACAAACAAGTTTAACTGTCTTAAAATGTGCTTAAATGTGAAAGTGTTAAAAGTGGTGAGTTTGATGTAACAAGATTACTTCTAACGCTAAGGGATACCCATCCGAACTATATAATGATGCCCACACGACGCCGGCTTCCATAACACCACTTTGAAGGTATAGCTGGTCAAAGGGATCTAGTTAGGTTAGTACGCCGGAGGTGTCAGGGTGTAAAGGTTAAAGGTGTTGCTTTAAAGAAAGTATGCCTGATGTGCGTATCCCGGTTGCACGACCCCAACCTGATTGTACCTTCCGGGTGAAGCTACGGAATCACTATGGTATCAAAACGGTTCTTTCCCATTGTCCCCAGCCCGCGTTTTCCCACAAATGGTCAGATTCTGGAAATGTTGGCATTTTTGTGATCCTCGAGACCTCCCCTGATCATTTCAACCAAAAAATCAAATTTTTAAAATTTTAGATTTTTCGGGTCCCCACTTGGGAACCCAAAAAAAATTTTCTTAAAAATGGGATTTTCACCACCCATTCGACGCGGCTTGACCAGCTGAATCGAATGGTGTTATTTTAGTTGGATCCTAAGTTATGGCTAAAAATTATTGGAGGCTGAGAGGCTCAGCCATTGAACAGTTTTTGGCCATAACTTAGGAAGCGGTTATCAAATCCCGTTAAAAATAACATAATTAGACTCAGCTCGTCAAGCTGCGTCAAATAGTGGGTAAAAATCTAATTTTTAAGAAAAAAATTTGTTCTGTTCTCTAGGGGGACCTTCGGGATCCGAAAAAATCTAAAATTTTTGGTTGGTAGTGATCAGGGAAGGTCCCGAGGATCACAAAAATACCAAAATTTCCAGAATCTGACCATTTTTGGGCAAACGCGGGCTGGCAGGATAATGGAAAAGAACCGTCAAACTTCCTCAGGGCGCATTGGCGGTAGTTTTTGAATCAGGATTTTTCTAGCACTAAGAAACTATTAACTTTCAACACAACCGGAGCAGGTACGCCGTGTCCTTTTCAGAAAATGACAAGTAGGTGGGTCTTATACTTCACCCCACTTGTTTTCATTTATGTCAAAATCCAACGAAAACAGCAGATATTTATTGAACCGAAAATTTTTGCGGTAAACAATTGCATCAGAAAGCGTATATTTTTAAAAGTAAAAGTCAATATATTTAGGTAATATGGGTGTTTGACAGAGATTTATTTGCATCAAATCATAATTATGAACATTAGCAACTCTCCATTTACATAAAATGCATTATTTTGAGTCATATCAGTAGCGTTTTGTTTAGACCGAAAGCATAATTACGAGAATTTGATAAAATTTACTTACACTTATAACTATGATTCCACAGCGCTGATCTCTCCACATGGAGAGTTTCCCTGTTTTAATTGGAAATTTCGATATCTGGTACTAAATTTCCCTAATTTCCCTAAATTTCTCTAATAATCCCTGCTCTATCCAACACCACCTCTCGCACTTTATGAAAACATGGTTAGGCCCACCGCCATCGGAAACCAACGCAACCGATGAGGCTATCGGTCGCCTTAACCATTGTCACGGTTGCCTGGGAAAAAGTCTATACGATGAGTCCAACGGCGGTAAGTATTATTCACGATCAAGGCTGTCTCGGATGCTGAACTCTGGGCTACGCGACTCTGTGGAGGAGATGCTCGGGAAGGGAATGTAAAATAAACAAGGTTCCCTACGAGAACCCTCATCGTCCACGCTCAGAGTGTAAATCCGAAACATTGAAAATCGAGTGGCTAGTATCCCACGTGCCGCACACTTCGAGAACTGCCACAAAAGGTTTTACGAGTATAACTAGACACATTCTAACTCCTGCAACACTTTGTGGCATTCAGCTTCATGCTCATTTAGCAAAGAATCGGATCTAATACAAGTCCCCAACGTTTCCACCTATAATCTTAAAATGGTCCCACAAGTGTTTACCACAATGGCGATTTCCACTGATGTGGTAAATTACATACATATTCAAAGGGCGAGAGAGGGTGTTATCTCTTTTAGGCACCGCACCTCAACCTTCCGCCACCGTGTGCCGAATTTTGGTGTAAATAGGGAGCAGTGGAAGAAAAATGAGCAAAAATTGGGAGAAATTGGTTAAATTGTGAAAAAATTGGCAAAAGTAGAGAGCAAATTGGTAAATCAGACTGCAGAAAATCCTGAAATTTGAGTTCTAAAAAATTTCAAAAATCTGTCGCCCCTAGCGGACTCGCTCTTTTCAAGGCCAGGACCTCCTCATTTCAAAACCAGTTTTCAAACTCGGTTGCTATAGGCTATGCGACGGCTAAAGAATGTACCAAACTATTCTCGTTGTAGATACACTAATAGATGTCGCGTGGCTTTGTGTCCAACGTTAGGTATTTCAGAACCACCCTAGATCCAAATTCACGCCAATACACACGTTTATCAGCAGAAAAAAGCAACATCCCTATGCGCCAGACGTTTTGGTATCGTTCCTAGCGTTGTTTTCACCGCATCTACGGGTTGCGTTCTTGACTACGAACACGTGTCAAACGCGATTTTCTTCGGCTGCAGAGGAATCAGCCCTTTGTTTGATTTCACTCTAAACGAATATTCTCGGAGCCACGATACCGATCTGAAATTTAATCTGAATACAAATTTTTCAAACTGGTCACATTTCCTCTGAACCATGTGGGGCACGGCGTCTCGTTTCGTAAGAAAGTGATCTCTGTCGTATACAACTATTATTATGCCGCTAGTCGTAGCTGTTTTATAAAACCAACAACAAGTTTAAATCGAGGTGCTTACTATCTGCAAACTAATCGATACCGATGGATAAATGTGTGACATCAGGCTGTTGCCAGATCCTCAGGACGTATGGCCGCACAGAAGCAAAATAATTAAATTTATATATAATTATACAGTTATATTTAATATATATCAATACAGTATATATATTATTATATATAATTTAATATATAATAAAATTATATATGTTATTTTGTTCATTATTTCAGTCACTTTGTTCTAAAATTATTTCATATTAGTCAGGATTATTTATTTTAGATAATTATATATTATTCCGAAGATGAATTCTGGTTTATTAAAGGCGTTTAGCGTTTAAATATTTTAAAATTCGATTCAGAAATCGTCATTTCTTCGGGCAAAATTGCGCTTTCACACCAATTCAGTTGTGCTTTCTGTATTTGAAAGATAACAGAAAAAACAATCCTTATTGTTTTTACAAGTACTAAATTGCGAAACCATCACTGACTGTCATTTTGCTTAACTTACAGATTTAACCCTTCACAAAACGTCTTTGCGAAACCATCACTGGCTGTCATTTTGTCGTGCATTGTATTGTTTAACATACTGATTTAACCCTTCACAAAACGTCTTTGCGAAACCATCACTGGCTGTCATTTTGCTGTCCATTGTATTGTTTAACATACTGATTTAACCCTTCACAAAAAGTCTTTGCGAAACCATCACTGGCTGTCATTTTGCTGTCCATTGTATTGTTTAACATACTGATTTAACCCTTCACAAAACGTCTTTGCGAAACCATCACTGGCTGTCATTTTGCTGTCTATTGTATTGTTTAACTTACAGATTTAACCCTTCACAAAACGTCTTTGCGAAACCATCACTGGCTGTCATTTTGTCGTCCATTGTATTGTTTAACATACTGATTTAACCCTTCACAAAACGTCTTTGCGATTTAAATAAATAGTGTTAATATGGTACAGCGTATATTGTATAATATAGATTTTAATTGTGCACGACATCTATCAACATAAATATAATTTGACTAAAAGGTTTTTATTTTATATTAAAGTTCTCGAGGGAAAGGAAGATTTGTGATCTTCGAAATTATGCGGCGTTTACGTTACAAAGGACAAATATTATTATGATAGTTTTGTTAACCCTGGGTGTCTCTGCCACCATCCGTTATAAGGTGTCTTGTACACTTTAGTATTTTTGATGGTACTTGAGGATGGTATACAAAGTTAGTATAGTGTTGGTAGAGGTATAGTGTTGACTACACCATATTTTTTAAAAAAAAGCAATTTGGTATTAACTATACCATACCGTTATTTACGCACATTGTATAATGTGTTTGTGTATGGTGTCCTTGACACCGTCAGCAAAAAACAATAAGTAGATTAAGACACTACAGTTATGTTGAAGGTGTCTCTTATACTATCTATTTTACTATATAGTGTAGGGTAAATACTGTATAGGGTGTAGGGTAACATTATTCACAATTTTCATTATCTCGATTGGATTCCGCATCCCAAATTACCTCTAAATCATGCATGCTCATAAAGGCAGAGGTTCATTATCCCTCGTAAGACTCGGACTACCTCGGGGTGTCATCGATACCCCCACCCACCCGGAAGGTAGCCTGATCTCCCTGTTTCTCTGTCTTTTCATTAAAAAACCGATATCCTAGTCGTTCAAATCCACTTGTGATGTTGCGGGATCATAACGGTTTTAGGAGCAGTGTCTAGTTAAACAATGAGTTTTAGGGGGTTTCCAGGTTTAATCCAAGAGATGGTCCACCTTAAAAGTAAAGGAGGAGGATAAAACATGCCCCGCAAATATTAAAATTTCCGGGTCTAGATTTCACTCAGACAATTACTAGTTGTATGAAATTTATTTTTCAAATTATTGAGTTATTTTTGGACACCCAAATTTTGAAAATTACTGGGTGCCCGCAAATTACGAAAACCCAGTAATTAGCAGAGTAATAGATTATTTTTGGTTCGCGCAGAACTTTTGAAAAGTTCCGGGTTCAGACAATTTATTAATACCCAGAAATATTTTGGTCTAATTTAGAGTAGTCTATATAAATAAGAATGTGCCAAATGATAAGTATCGACAGGAGTTTGGGATAGTATCTAGGGTATGTTAGGCCGTCTTTGAACTTCATTACAACCCAACGTTTCAGATTCGTGCCAAGCTTCTAGTAATTTTATCTATCGCCAAAGCGGTGAATTCTGAGAGTTGAATGCGTAAATTAGCGAGACAAAAACAGTTATAATGAGCCCAACAACAAATCAGCTTGCTTGAACAGTTATGGAGATAAACCGGCATATATATATTTAGGCACTAACAATGTGCAAGTCATAAACGAGAAGTTTCTATACAAAATGAAGCCAATAACACGATAGGTGTTAAAGGTCCATCCTCCTGGGGGTACACAGGATCGGCTGGGGAAGGTCGTCGATGGAGAGGCCCTCAGAGGGTAGATCCCTCAAGCCCCGGAGACCTCTTTCTTTGGCCAATTTTAATCTATAATTTTTGCCAGTATTACCACAATTTTTGCGAACTTTACCTTAATTTTTGTTAATTTTTGGTAAAATTTTCACTACGGCCCGCGATTTCGTGAGCGTTGAATCTGAAGTCTTATGGGACTCCTATAACGTGGGGGAGTCTGAACCTTATGGGGCTAACCCCCACCCCTATCAACTAACACCCATATATCTCGACGGATTGCTCAAGATATTGCCGTTTTGATGCATTATAGGTGTCATAGAAAAACCTATTAAAACCCCGTTTTGAATCAATCCTCCAGCGTAAATATTGATAATGGCAGCACACGATCTGTAGGTGCACCAAGAATAAAGTTGTTCTACAAACAGCATCCATATAGATCGAGCTGTTGCGGGAATGTTTCCGATTTTTTTTATGTTTTTGAGTCCCATAGTCATATTTCCAAACCCATTTTGACTCAACCCAGCAGCATAAATAATGAAAATTGCAGCATATGCATAAGGATATGCAGAAATATAAAGGAATTATTTTTATATATCTGTATATTCTGTGTGTAACTATCAAAAACACCATAGCTCGACGGTTGTGGTTCGTACATTTTTGGTGTCATCCATCCGAAAAACCTTTTGACATCAACACTGCATGCCGAGAGAGTCGCGTTGCAAAACATTATACTTTCTTGTAGAGGCTTGTTTTCTTTGCAAAATAATGTCACTTAAGCTCAGATTTCTACACTAGCTGTCGAGATACAATAAATGACGTGATTTTCCAGGCCTTTGAAAACTAGACCCGAGCAGCTTGGGCCGACTTTTTTGGGGGAGGATTTGTTGGAATCGGAATTCCCTCCTAACTAACTAAACAGAGATTTCAAGCTTCAAAATGAGCTGTCACGCGAATCAAACCACCCATCCAAACTTGCGTTATGCATGAGTCCACTTTAAGTGAGTACACTTGGGTTCTTCTTTTGTTCAGTGCAGTTCAGGATCGTAAAGCCCATGACTTGGCGTGTACGAGAACAAAGATTTTTCCTTATGTACGCGAGCAAAAATTTGTGATATAGCAATATGTAGATGCTGTTCGCGGTCGTTATTTTGCGATTTAGCATCGAATTTTTCTGACCGCTCACACGGGAAAACGCGATCACCAATCGCATTTTTGCGTATACTACATGATACACATAGACCGTGAACAGCATGTTCAGTATCCTATCCGATTCAGCATGTCAATTGGTTAGCGCGAACAATCGTGTGAAATGAGAAATATGCGCGTACGGAAATTCCGTTAGATCATCGCGGAGCTCTTGTTGGTGTTGACTAAAATGCGAATATCGATGGAAGAAATGTGAATTCGAACGATGCAATGCTGGATTTTGACTAAAGACTAACTATGATGTACGTACCTAAAGTGAACTAACGCATTATGCGTGTCAGACTAAAAACCCAATAGCAGACATTGTTAAATTTCAGCACTAATCCAACCAGTAGTATGAATTATTCGCTTCGTTCGTTTCACTCACTATTGTCATAATTCTGATACGTAAAGCAAAAGCAAGTTGGAGATTTGATGAAAAAAGTTGTTATATCATGGCAAGCAAAGTTTTTCGGTACAACATTCTGAACAAGATTTCACTTTATCCTAGTTAATAGTTTGCAAGCCTTTCAATCCTCCAGTTCAACCAGAGCGAACCCGACTTCAACAGCCACTCAACTCCAATAGCCTTTCTCTCGACTTTCTGAAATGATGAAAGTAGTGAGCAAACCCGACTTCAACGGCCACTCAACTCCAATAGCCTTTTTCTCGACTTTCTGAAATGATGAAAGTAGTGAGCAAACCCGACTTCAACGGCCACTCAACTCCAATAGCCTTTTCCTCGACTTTCTGAAATGATGAAAGTAGTGAGCAAACCCGACTTCAACGGCCACTCAACTCCAATAGCCTTTTTCTCGACTTTCTGAAATGATGAAAGTAGTGAGCAAACCCGACTTCAATGGCCACTCAACCCCAATAGCCTTTCTCTCGACTTTCTGAAATGATGAAAGTAGTGAGCAAACCCGACTTCAACGGCCACTCAACCCCAATAGCCTTTCTCTCGACTTTCTGAAATGATGAAAGTAGTGAGCAAACCCGACTTCAACGGCCACTCAACCCCAATAGCCTTTCTCTCGACATTCTGAAATGATGAAAGTAGTGAGCAAACCCGACTTCAGCGGCTACTCAACCCCAATAGCCTTTCTCTCGACATTCTGAAATGATGAAAGTAGTGAGCAAACCCGACTTCAGCGGCCACTCAAATCCAAATGCCTTTCTCTCGACTTTCTGAAGTGATGAAAGTAGTGTTTGCAGAATGTGTGTTCAATGCGTTAGAGATGTTGTTTATGTAGTTACAACGCAAGCAAAGCGTAACTTCGCGCTTACTAAAAACCTGACTCTTGCATGTTGGATAAAAAACTGAGGTTGTAACTTCGAATGCGGATACTAAAATATTTTATTAGACCATATAGCCGACTATTCTTTTTCAAATAAAGGCGTTGTCAAACAAAGGCGTTTTGTCCGGTAGTTCTTTCTAAATATCTACTTCCTATGGCGTACCACGCTATAGTTTGCTGCCCGATTGAAATTGGCAGCACTGCTGTTCAACAGATGTAATCTAATCTAAGCTACGTGGTACCAAGCAGGGACGTGTTTAGGTCGCTACAGGGGGCTTACCCCCCCATCCGCCAGTTTCAGTATCTAGCGCCCCAGTTTGCGTTTTCACCGCAAAGTCTATACAGCGCGCAATAGGCTGTATGTGTAACAGGCCCGTTCCGGTCCGTTACGTTATTCTCACAAGATTCCGGCGTTAAAACTGCTTCAAGGTACCTCAAATTGAACAAAGATATGGTTCAGGGGAACAAATTATCGTAAATCGAATGGTGCCATGGTCTTTGTCAATTGTATTGCTTACCATTGCTTGTTATGTCATTGATGCACTTAATATATACATGTTTTGTTCTTGCCTTTGTATATCGTAATTTGTAATGGTACGTCATTTTGGGACGGGCCCGCAGGCGCCCACAGGAAGCTTGACCCGGCTAAAAGTTTGTAATTCATACCTACGACAATGAGGCAAATAATAGAGAACCTGAACGGAACTCGACTATTAGCCCCTATTTTCCACGTCGAAACTTCAAAATTTAGGCCGTCCGGGAATAGGAGGCCTTTGACAATTTAAGGGATCGGAAAGTAATCAAAATCAAAACTATCAGTTTTACCTGGTCCAAGCAAACCATAGCCTAATGGTCACCAAAGTAAGCTGAAACAAGTGGGTTACGGTAGTTTCCGATTATTCGGAAATAACGGACCTCGGGCCTGTTTATCTGCCCGTAACCGTCCAACGGCTCTGATTTACCGAGAATGCCACGAGTACCTTTTTGTAGAGAATTTTCAGGGCTTTCGAACGAGCCCAAGATATCACAAATTACTGGAGGATTTCCTGAGATATTCTAGGGACAAACGGGTAAACATTCAATTAACGGCCAATACTTACGCTAGGTTTGGCTGGTGACCATGGGTCCGAGTGGACATAACCTAGGCTTATACGGAAATATAGTTATGTATACATAAGTGTACTGCTTGATCTTCGTGACTCGTTGTGTCTATTTTTCCGCACCACCGTATCAAAACCCTTCTTTTATGACATCCTTTGACGCCCAAAATTGCCTGACCACCATACTAACAACTGGTTTTCTGGTTACCATCGGATCAGTGAGTGAAAGTACGCGTGTTTCCAAGTAACCTACCCATCAAGGCATCCGGCGAGGCCACGCGGGTCTCGATCTGACCCGTCATCCCGCCGCCATATAACTTATTTCTCTGTTTTCTGATGTACTACAAAAATTCTACATAATGTGCCGTCTGTTTGTACCCGCTCCGTATTTGAACCCTGACCCTAAATAGGCTCATGCGACCCCTCATTCTACCCGCCTGCTCCTGGCGAATACAACGATATCCGACGGGTCTGCGTCCGACTTCGCGTCAGCCCGTTATGACCGTAAAATTGCCCCCCAATTTGGCATACCGACTGGAAGTGGGCACAGACCAACTGAAAACTTAACCCCAACTCAAGAGTAGGCAAAACGCCCCTCATTGCATTCGCCACGTCGAGACATCTTCAAATATGCCCGGCGGGTCTCCGTCAGTCGCCCCGTTAACCCGGGACAGCCGAAAATGTGCCCCCCACTTTTTGCCAAGCCTCTCTTTATCAGTCGTGATTTTAGTGCCCCTCTAC